>VZUI01049582.1:0-42910 GCA_013401135.1 Cettia cetti
CACGTCCAGGCCCAGCCCGCCCCTCACGGCCTGCAGGCCCAGCCGCTGCTGCCCCACGCCGGCCCTGCCCAGCCCTTCTCGCTGCCCGCTCCGTCGGCTCAGTCTCAGGTGCCCCTCCAGACACAAGCCCCGTCCCACTCGCACTCGGGCCTGCAGGTGACGCAGCCCGTCCTGCCCGGCGCCGCCTCGCTGCAGCAGGCGCAGCCTCCGCGCGAGCAGCCGCTGCCCCCCGCCCCCATGGCCATGCCTCACATCAAACCTCCCCCCACCACCCCCATCCCGCAGCTCCCCACTGCTCCGGCCCACAAGCACCCTCCCCATCTCTCGGGGCCGTCTCCGTTCTCCATGAACTCCAACTTGCCTCCGCCGCCCGCTCTGAAGCCTCTGAGCTCGCTCTCCACTCACCACCCTCCATCCGCACACCCTCCTCCCCTGCAGCTGATGCCTCAGAGCCAACCACTGCAGTCCTCGCAAGCCCAGCCTCCCGTTCTGACCCAGAGCCAGAGCCTTCCCCCTCCTGCCAGTCACCCCCCCTCCGGACTCCATCAGGTTTCCTCCCAGCCCCCCTTCTCTCAGCACCCCTTTGTGCCCGGGGGCCCCCCTTCCATCACGCCTCCTTCGTGCCCCTCCACTTCCACGCCGCCCACCGTGCCTGGCATCCCTCTTCAGACCCCCATCTCCACGTCAGCAGCTTCTAGTGGGACAGTGCCCGTGGTGACAGCCTGCACGCTGCCACCCATCCAGATCAAGGAGGAGGTCCCAGATGAGGCTGAGGAGCCGGAGAGCCCCCCACCTCCACCGCGCAGCCCATCCCCAGAGCCCACCGTGGTGGATATCCCGAGTCACGCCAGTCAGTCAGCCAGGTATGGAGCTTTCATCAGTGCTCTGCTTTCCATGGTTTTGTCTTCCACTGTCTGTGGACCACTGTGGTATAGTTAATTTTCTCCTGGCGTTCTGGGAAGCTGGTAGTGTTTGGTCTAAGCGTAGAATGCTGTTTGGACGTACAGCTCTCAAATCCCACGTTCTTGCACCTTTCCCAGCGCTGAGCTCTTTCTCTTGTGTTCCTTCAGGTTCTATAAGCACCTGGACCGTGGCTACAATTCATGCTCCAGGGCAGACCTGTACTTCATGCCTCTGGCAGGATCCAAACTGGCCAAGAAGAGAGAAGAGGCCATCGAAAAGGCCAAAAGGGAAGCGGAGCAGAAAGCCAGAGAAGAGAGGGAAAGAGAAAAAGAAAAAGAGAAGGAAAGAGAGAGGGAGCGCGAGCGTGAGAGAGAAGCGGAAAGAGCTGCGGTAGGTCCAGTTCTGGCTTGGAGCTGGGGGAGGGAGTTGATAGCTGGATCTGACCTGGATGATGACAGCAGGATGCAGATCCCCAGGAGCCCTTTAATCCTTTCCAGGGGTCTCTGAGTATGGATCCATGTGTATGGACTGAAATCGAGACTGTCTTCTCCTTAAAGGAAATGGAGAGTTTCTGCCCCTGGTGTGGTTCTGTGGGAAGCCAGAGCAGCTGGGGAGAGCTAGCCAAGTGCTGACATTTACTTTGCAGTAGGAGAGTACTGTGCAGATAGAATGAGTGCCTGTGTGTCCCTTGCACTACTGTGCAGGCACACCAGCGCTGTCTCCTGGAAGAGGGGCTGCAGACGGGAGGGAGGCGTGTGTGTGTGTGGCTGGGGCGCTCTGAGCTCTGTGTTGACCTGAGGCTCTCTCCCCGCTGTGTGCAGCAGAAGGTGTCCAGCTCCTCCCACGAGGGCCGTCTGGGCGAGTCCCAGCTCAGCGGGCCGGCGCACATGAGGCCTTCTTTCGAGCCCCCCCCGACCACCATCGCGGCCGTGCCCCCGTACATCGGGCCGGACACGCCGGCGCTACGGACGCTGAGCGAGTACGCGCGGCCCCACGTCATGTCCCCGACCAACCGCAACCACCCCTTCTTCGTGCCCCTCAACCCCACGGACCCGCTGCTGGCCTACCACATGCCCGGCCTCTACAACGTGGACCCCACCATCCGCGAGCGGGAGCTGCGCGAGCGCGAGATCCGCGAGCGCGAGATCCGCGAGCGGGAGCTGCGCGAGAGGATGAAGCCGGGCTTCGAGGTGAAGCCCCCGGAGCTGGACGCGCTGCACCCCGCCACCAACCCCATGGAGCATTTCGCCAGGCACGGGGCACTGACTATCCCACCCACGGCCGGGCCTCACCCCTTCGCCTCCTTCCACCCGGGCCTGAACCCCCTGGAGAGGGAGAGACTGGCGCTGGCGGGGCCGCAGCTGCGGCCGGAGATGAGCTACCCAGACAGGCTGGCGGCCGAGCGCATCCACGCCGAGCGCATGGCCTCGCTCACCAACGACCCCCTGGCGCGGCTGCAGATGTTCAACGTCACCCCCCACCACCACCAACACTCACACATACACTCGCATCTACACCTACACCAGCAGGACCCCCTACACCAAGGTGAGCCCCGGGAGCTGGGCCCTTCCCTAGGGAACCCTGGAACTCCGACCCTGCAACTCAAATTGCAAATTCCCGCTCTGACCCTGCAACTCAAATTGCAAACTCCCTGCCTTTGTGTCCACGCTGTGGTTCTGTGCTGTGTAAGGTGTTGATGACTAAAATGCAGTTACATTTGTGGGAGTGATGCAGGATGGTAACACCACAGTGATCTTCCTTCAGGCTCTCACTGAAATGTTTGCTGGTTTGTTGTGGGTTGGTTTTTTTAAAGTATTGCAGCCCGAGAGCAACACCTTACAGTTGTAATAATTAATAGTCTCAGAAATGAATCTGTGCTTTGCCCATTTCTGAAGCAAGATACATGGTTACTGCTCTAGAGGTCTGGAGTCCTGGAGATGAGGCACTTAGGAGAAATTTTGACATTTTCTGGTGCCCGACTGGAGGGAACATGGCAGGCCAGGCACCAGGTGCTGCAGTTGCCAAGTAAAGGGGACAGGGGGAGGTCAGAGTACTTCAAATGCAGGTTCTGGTGTCCAGCTACTACTGCAGTGTTTGTGCAAGCAAATGCAGCATTCTTTGCCCTGGAGCAATGTCCATTAAGTGTGCTGGGATGCAGCTTTGAGGTTGGAGGGAATGTGAGTGCTGTTGCCAGATTGTACAGCAAGGGAAGCAGCAGGGGTGAGATTCTTGAGGGCTGGGGAGTTGCAGGTAGGAGATGGCAGTGCTGGATGTATCAGCACTCCTGAGGCTGCTGGGGCTCACTGCAGAAATCACAGATGGGCTCAGCTGCAGGCAGGTTTGCAAACCCCTGACAGCAGAGGAGATTTGATGTAGGCTGTGTCTGTACAAGGATTCTGTTGCCAGGTGAGTCAGTCACTGAGCACCTGTGCAGGTAAGTGTGGATGCTCCCCAGGTACTTGTTCTGGACAAAACCACAGCTTGTACATTGTCCCTCCCAGTCCAGAGAGAGGCTGGTGCAGACACAGCCAAACCAATTCCCTGCCAAGTCTCTCTGTGTGTTGGAGAAGTAATTTGGCTTTGTGCTCAGCCAGGTTCAAACACGGGGAGGGGCTCTTGGGTGGTTCTTGCTCCAAGTGGCTCCACTGGTGCTCAGGGCTGTTCTAACCCGTGTCTCCTTAGGCTGGGGATGAACGGGGGGTAAAATGACCCCACGTTTCTGCTGTGCAGCAGCTGAGGGAAATGTTCTGGCTTTGCGTTCCTTTCCCTGGCAGTTCCTCTGCAGTCCCAGACAGCTGATGGACGCTTTCTCTCCTCTCTCAGGCTCAGCAGGACCTGTTCATCCACTGGTGGATCCTTTAGCAGCTGGACCCCACCTGGCACGTTTTCCCTACCCACCTGGGACCATCCCCAACCCATTGCTAGGGCAGCCACCTCACGAGCATGAAATGCTCCGACATCCAGTCTTTGGTGAGAGCATTTTATGGTTCTTTTTTATGACCAAGGGTTGCCTTATTTTATTTTATGGCAAGGGTTGCCTTTGATCTGAAGCATCATCTTTTCCTGTGGGCCTCAGCATTTCTCAGTGTGGGGAGTGGAGCTGTGACTTGGGGTGGTTGTGGTGCTTTGTTGGGATGAACAAGAAGCGAGCGAGAGCGTGACCGTGGTCCCTGCCCGCAGGTACTCCCTACCCTCGGGATCTGCCTGGTGCCATTCCACCCCCCATGTCAGCAGCCCACCAGCTGCAGGCCATGCACGCCCAGTCCGCAGAGCTGCAGAGACTGGCAATGGAGCAGCAGTGGTTGCACGGGCACCCTCACATGCACGGTGGGCACCTACCCAGTCAGGAAGATTATTACAGGTGAGGCTGCAAAAGGCTTCTGGGGCATGGGAGCTCCCTCATATTTCTCTGTGTGGCTTCTTTCTTCCATCTGAATTTTTGCCTCTCTTGGGCTATTCAGTGCAGTTGCTGCTTCCCCATCTTTCTCTTCCTTGAGAACAGCAGAGGAGGGTGGGCAGAGCTTTCTGGAGAACGGGAGGAATTCAGTGGCTGCTAAGGAATGACTGAGGGCAGGTGGAAGTTGAAGTGTGTGAATAGCAGGGGTCCAGCAGTGCAGGCTGAGAATGCCTGGAGGAATCCCGGGGCTGTTTCTCCCCGGATTGCTCTGAGGGGGTGACCCTGGGGGGGCTCCCTGCCCTGCCTGTGTGACACCAGCGTGGCTCCAGGCTGGCAGCGACTGCCACATGTCCCATCTGCAGAGCTGGCCCTGGTGCCCACGTGTGGGGTACCCTGTGCCCGTGCCAGGGCAGTGCCAGGGTGGTGCTCAGAGCTCTCCACCTGCAGCCCCTGCTGCCTGCAGGGGTGGGCAGGAGGGCAGAGCTGCCTCTGTGTCTGACACCTCCTTTGTTGTGTTAAAATGAGTTTTCTTTCTCTTGCAGTCGACTGAAAAAAGAAGGCGACAAACAGTTGTAATAAATTATTTATTTGTAACGCTGGCTGTGGAAACCCCAGTCCTTGGGAAGGAGTGGAACATTTTTACATACAAGAAGAGCTACAAAAGGAAAAGAATATCTTATAAAGATTTCTTTATATATTTAAAACAGAAGCAACCACCCAACAAGTAGAGACTTATCAGCATAGTGTTCATTTGTAGAGAAGATTTCTCAAGACTGGTGTGGGTCTCCCTGCATGAAAACGTATTCAGAAGCCTATTGGAAATACAGGACTGTGTGGAATATTCAGAGAACTTCCTGCAATCTTGGTTTTTTTTTTTTTCCTTTTCTTTTCTTTCTAGTTTGTTTTCAGTAGGTGCTAGAATCAGGTTCACAACACAAGTCACTGTGCGTGAAGGGACACTCAATGCATCTATAGGTAATGAAAAAAAAAAACAAGGATTGCAAGTAGGTGACATAACAAGCTCTGAATCCAAGTGCTATAATAATAAAAAAATCTACTTTTATTTTAATACATTGTAGGAAATCTTCATAATTTTAAAGAGAGCTCAGTTCTGCAGCATGGCTTTTTAAGTCTGTAAATAACTTTTTTTGGGTAGAGGGGAGAAACAAAACAAAACAAACTCCAGAAACGTTTATCTTGATTTTCAGTAACATCACAAATTGTGAATTCCTACCTGATATTGACAGAATACAGAGTTGATTTTTTAATAAAAAATATATATATAATTATCCCTTTAATTAAAGGGAATGAAGGGTATCAATAATTTCAAATGGGTAAAAGCTTGAAATTTGGTTTGATATCAACAATAGCATTAAAGGGATTTGCAGGGATAATGTTGCAAATGACTGTTTCTGTTCTTGGTTTTTTGGTTGGTTTGGTTGTTTGGGGGTTTTTGTTCGTGTTCCATCTCTCTGTTCTGCAGCTGATTTTGTTGACTTGGGTTTCTCAGCAGCTCAGATGTCCCTTGGACCCCGCTGGCCCTTCTGATGCCACCTTCAACAGTTCATTTTCAGTGTGGCCATAAAGCACTTCTTTCCTGTGACCTTTTGAAGCTTGATCCAGCTCCATTGGGTTTAGACTTTGGGCAGAAAGTTCAGAGAATAATCTGTTTCAAAAATCTCTTTTTAAAGATGTTCCATGGCTCAGACTAGTGCAGCCAGAATTTTGTATGCACGTGCATACTTTGGGAGGACATTCTTTTCCTGGCCTCCTGTTTGATAAGTTCTTAAGAGAAGTGAACTTGGCAACTTGGTGTTACATTAAGTTGTGTTGCAAAGACCAGTCTGTTTTTCTCTTTGACTGTTTTAGGTTTGGGTTTTTATAAGCAAAAGCTGTTTAACTGCCACCAGTGCTGTGTCCCTCGGGACCTGACTGCTCTGGGACGAGCGGGATCCATGGACAGTGGGGGACACTAATGCCTGCCCCAGTCCCTGCAGGGTAACTCCTGTTGGCTGCATCCCACCAGGCTGGGGAGAGGAGAGTACACAGGGAGCATTAATGGAGACAGCTCTGATTACCAGGCAGATTTTAAAAGCTTTTTTCTCCAGTTTTGCCAGAGTTTTTCTTTGCTGGAGCAGAGGGTGACGCGACCAATGGACATCTGAACCTGCTGGTCATTTTTTTCTGCTGGTGCACAACTCCCCCCATTCTCTCTCTCCACTCATGAGTGCTCTCTCTGCTGTTGTAGCCTGTTCAGTGTGATGGTTGTGTCCTAGGACTGTACTGAGCCACTCTGATAAAGTTGTAGTTAATCAGCTGCAGGCACAGTGCTCGTCACCTCCTGTGCTCAGCCCGGAGCTGCTGGCAGACACTTCAACCGCTTAAAAACGTTCTAGGCCCACACAGGCAAGAGTAGAGGGGAGAGTGGGGGATTTTTCAGCTGATTTCCCTTTTTCCTGTGCTCCACTGCAGATTTCTCAGTGCTGCAGCCCTGCTGTGGTGTTCCATCAGTCCTGCTGTGTTTGGGTGAAGGTGTTGGCAGGGGCAGGTTGTGTCTCTGAGCTGGGGGAACCACGAGGTCAGTCCAGAACTGAGGGAGGTGGAGTCCTTGTCTGTGACTGTGGGCAGTGATGGGGTGAAAAGGTTTCCTTATGGGACAGGGATTATTTTTGCTCACAGCTGAGCAGCCAGGAGGATGGGCCTGCTCAGCAGGGAGTGCCTCAGTTTGCTTTAGAGGTCTCATCAGGCACATTTCAATTCAGTCTCTCCCCTCCTTTTGTTTTACTGGGTGGAACCAGGGAGTTTGGGAGAGTTCAGCCACTTCAGCCATTTCTTCTGACCCTTTCCTTGCTCTTTTTTTGGCCATAGTTCTTCAGGAAAAGGAAAAGCCAATTCCCTCTAGTGGTCTTCACTGTATCCTTATTTTTCAGCTGAAGTTGCAGTCTGTTCTAAAGCTGTTCATTGATTTTATTTTTTTTTTCTCAGAAGAGTATTCTGATAATTAATGGGAGCTTTTTTATTCACATGATTCAGCAAATAAGCACTGAAATTCTTCCACTTCAGCCCAGTGATTAACTACAACTTTACCTGCAGTGGCTTCTGAAGCCATCTCGGTGTTCGATGCCCTGTTAAAAAAACAACCCAGACCTTTTGATTTTCTTTCAAGAAATCTCTCTTACTTTTCCTCTGTTCCAAAAGTTTTATTTTTAAATTTTGCTTTAGTGTTTTTGAAACGTCTCTCTTGTTCTATGTCGTCATGGTTGAGCTTGTTTCACTGCACCGTTAAAGCAGAGTGTACATTCTGACTGCTACATTTATATATATCTTGAAGCTTAATGTATATATGAGTAGTTTGCCATGGGATAACACAGTGTAAACAGAGTAGAAACCCAGAAATCGTGACTTCTGTGTTCTCTCCATTTGAGTATTTTGTAATTTTTTTGAAATATTTGTGGACATAAATAAAACCAAGCTACACTACAGCAGCCAGGTTTTGCCTGCAAGTGAAATGTGTCTCTTGATTGTTAGTGGGAGAGGAGCTGCTTTCCCCTGGGATAGTGTGGGGTGTTGGCATGGCCACCTTGTCTGGTTCAAACACGTCTTTTCTTGGCTTTATTTTTTCCCTCTCTGAGATAATTTTGTTTTTAATACACAGTACACAAATACCAACATCATGTCGAGTTCTGTGTCCTTGAGTCCCATTGCTGCTCTGCTGCTCAATTTTCACTATAAGACACTGTGTATAGCCCAGTAGCTGCATTTTTGGGAAGGGTTTTTCCTGAGATGTTATTTGTGCAGAGAGGGAGGTGCACAGTAATTCATTGTCTGCTCATTGTCTTCTGAAAAGCTGAAATTTGCCTCCAAATTCCATCATGTTACATTTGTGCCCACTGTGGTGACACAGTGTGAGTGTGACGGGTGAGTATCAGCATCCCCAAAAGCCAGGGAGGTGCTGGGATGGCACAGAGAGCTTTTCTGAACAAATTGTTCTGGTCAGAAGGGAGGTGGGAAGGTTCTTTTCCTCCTTGGTCTGGTTGTGCTGTGTGATTTATCAGAAATGGATGCTCTGGCTCCATTCAGGGTAATTGCTGCTCTGAGCACAGTGAGGAGTGTCCTGGTGCTGGAGGGAGCTCGGGGCAGGCAGACAAGGCTTCATGACAAATGGCATGAGAGCCTGCTCTATTTACACCCCGTGGCATTTTATGAGGGGAAGGTCAGCTCTTGTCTGCTGGAAATAGCTTCTGAAAGTGCTTTTTCCCAGCCTGTGCTATTTATTTTGACATTTCTTTTTTTAATTCCGTGTGCTCAATGTAGAAGTTGAGTGGGCTCAGGCTGCCCCGTCCTGCTTAACAGGTTCTGAGTTTCCAGATGTAGAATGATGAATTCCAGGGGGACAGGGCTGAAGAGGACTTTCACCTCTGGATAAATTGAACAGTGCAGTTATTAAATTGTGGTTCTGTGCTAATGGGGTCGTGCCGTGGCAGGGTGGGAGCTGGAAGCCATCCAAGCTGTGTGGCTCTGCCACCTGCACGTTGGCAGAGTTCCTGAGAGGCTCCAAGGGTGTGCCGTGGGCTTGGCTCCCTCCCGGGCCGTGGATCCCCTTCAGATCTATTCCCGTGGAATGGTAATTTCCATTTCCAACGCCGTGGAATTCCATGCAATGGGGTGGGTTGGAAGGGATCCCAGAGACCATCCCAGCGCCCTCCACGGGCAGGGGCCTTGCTTTCCCGCCTGCATTGCCTCAGGGATTTAACGAGGCCAGGGAGAGGCAGGGGCTCTGAGGGCTTCCAGGGCCTGCTGACAAGGAAAGGCCAAAATCCGGGTTTTTGAGGGATCCCAGCACCCCTTCAGGAGGAGAGGAAGAGAAGGCAGGTGCTGTGAGGGGTTCCAGTGCCCGGTAACGAGGACAGGCTGCTCAGGTGCTGTTTCTTGGGAGATTTTGGCACTTTCGGAGCCCCGAAGCCGCTTTGGAGGAGCTGGGGGTGCTCTGAGGGGAGGGCGGGGCCCTGGGGGGGCGGGGCCCAGCGCGTGAGGGGCGGGGCCTGCGCGTGAGGCGGGAGCAGCACCTGGCGGGGGAGCAGCACCTGGCGGGGGAGCAGCACCTGGCGGGGGAGCAGCACCTGGCGGGGGAGCAGCACCTGGGGGATTCCCAAAGGTTCTGGAAGAGCCGAGTGAAGGCCTCAGGTGGGGTATTTTTCCTGCCGTGCCAGGAAAAGGTGGCAGGAGGTTGGTGAGGGGATCTGGGGGCAGCCAAAGAGAACCTTGGGGCTCCTGTCGCTCAGTGCTCCTCCATCCCAGCTCCCCTGGCCGTGGCCCTGTGTCCCCAGGCCAGCCCAGACCCTCCCCCGGGGGGTTTTGTCCTCTGTCCGTGTGTCCAAGCACAGGTGCTGGTCCCTCTGTCCCAGCAGCTGCTGCTGCACAAAATCCCAGGTGTTTCCTGTCCCTGGTGCCCCGGGGGGACAGGTGAGGCTGGGACAGCCCTGCTGGGGTGTGCTGGCTCCGTCCTTGGGGTGGTTCCTCACCCCAGGGATCAGAGCAGCATCTCAGGAGGGAAGGAAGAGCCTTTGGGGGGCCCTGTGTGTCCAAGCCGGCCTTTGCAATCTGCTGTGCTGCTCGTGCCCCTGTTTAATTAAAGCTGACTTTTCTCCTGGTGTTGACTTTGCAAAACCAAACTGGAGCAAGAGAAAAGCAACGTAATGCAAACACAGATCCCACATGGACAATTTAGCCAGGTTATTTTTTCTGTTCTTTGCAAATGCTGATCTCTGTAGAAGTGGTAACTTGGCCCTTGCAAATTCAGCTACTCTTTCCCTTTTTCTCCCTAGAGAAATATTCAGTGAAGGAATCTGGCAAAAAATTATTTATCTGAATGAACTCTCAGAGGTTTTTACAAAACTCAATTCTAGATTGGTCACCTGTGGCCCCTGAATGTGGGTGCAAAGCAGATTTCTGACACAACATGAGCATGTCTTCTGTGGGTCTCACCAATGGGAGAAATGAGTCTTCACAATAATTACTGATCTGACCATTTTCTGCTCAGATAAGTCATGGGAAAGGCCCTGGAAAAGACACCATAAAAGATAGCATTTAATGAGTGGAGGACACTGGGCAGGTAGGAGCCACATCCAGGACAGGATTTGATTGTTGTTTTACACATTTCAGGTTTTTGAAGTCGGAGTATATGAATTTTAGGACATTAAATCAAGCCCAGCTTCATGGTAAGCACAAAGAACTTTGCTGATTATTAATATTAATGCAGTAGTGAGCTTTCCCAAGCACCAAGGCACCCTTGGGTAGCTCAGGAGTGCAGCTGTCACAGATGTGCAGAGATTGAAGTGACTGGTCCTGTTGCCTGTTCTGTTACTCTGGGTGACTTTGTTGTGTCTTTCCAGTTTCTGAATCCTGCTGCAATTCCATTTCACCATTTGTGAGCTCTTTAAATATTTGTCCCGTGTCCTTACCTGTGGCAATGTCAGCGGGAAGGAAGGAAGGTTCTCTGCAGAGGTGCTGCTTGGGAACCCTCCTGTGGCTGCCAGCCTGAGCTCCCTGCCCAGGGACAGAAATTAGGGATAAATTGATGGGCTGGCCTTGGGAAGCAGCTCTGTGTGATGCCAGTGGAGTTGTATTTCGCTTTGCCTGGGGTCCTGGCTCTGCTGGGACAGACTATTAGTCAAATCTGGAGGATGGAGATTTCTCTGGCCTGCAGCTTGTTAGAATGAACCCCGGTTACAAAGTCTGGGCACTTAGGAGGACTCTGCTGCTCCTGCCCTGCTAACGTGGCTGAATCAGAGCTTTCAAAACACCCCTGGTGGGTTTTTCCTTCCTCTAAGTTGGATTGCTTTAGTGTCATCCAGCTGTCACTTTTATCCTTCCCTCTAGTTCATTCCTTCACAGCTTAATGCTCTTTATGGAGTGGCAAATAAAATGGACCTCAGTAGCAGTGTTTTAAATAAAATGGACCTCAGTAGCAGTGTTTTAAATAAAATGGACCTCAGTAGCAGTGTTTCAAATAAAATGGACACGAGCAGCAGTGTTTGAAGAAGTGCCAGAGCACACTCAGCAGCACAGGAGTGAAGGAACACTCGTGATGTCACCACTCTGCTTTCACATTCCTTTGCTGCAGATTGTGCGATCCCAAACTACAACATTCAGTGGATTGCAGAAACAAATTCTCCCTTTTCCTTCTGTGTTATTTAAAGCCAAGCTCCTTGGCGTCACTGATTTCTCCTGGAGACAGTTCCCGGGGCCAGAAACTGTTGGGAGGTGTTGTGACAGAAATGCCTTCATCTAAATGTAAATGTTGCTGCCCTGCCTCGGGCTGCCTTTGAGAGGCTTTTTTCTGTGGGAAGCAGCTACACAGTAATGGTCCCAATCAATTTATTCATGTCTATAAAAGGTCTTTTATATGCTTATTTGAAATGTGTTGTTCTGGGCTGATAGGATCGCGTTTGTTTTCCAAGCAGGCGTGTCAGATGGAGTGAGAAACTGGGAGCGAAAGGAGCAGGAAAAGCAGTCTGTAGGTCTGGCTGGGAGGAGTTCAGATCCTGAGGGTGGGAGGAGCGAGGGTGCCTCAACAGAGGGACACGGGGAGACGGGACAGAGCTCCCGGTGCTCCCCCTGAGCCTGGGACAGGCTCACATTGGGTTGGGGTGGAGCAAAGGAGTTCAGCACAAAGCCCCTACACAAATAGAGATTTTCTCAGTCACCCGAGTGCAGAAATTGCTTGTACATCTTGGACAAAGCTTGACATTCTCTAAGCCCACCCCTCCTGTCTGCTGAAAAGGGAAAGCAGGTTACAGGGGCCACACCAATCTGCAAAACACCACTCTTCTTTTACGTATTTTGTATTCTCATTAAAGTGTGAATGCTGTATGTGCATCTCCTGCCTGCACCACCCGTGAGTGGGGCTTTCTGTGCCTGTATTTCATTTCCTTTTGACTTGAGCTTCAGTTTGGGGTAACCCGAGTGTGTTCTGGCAGCCAGAGCCTAATGGGCCCGGGCAGGTGTTAATGCAGTTCCCACTGCTCTGCCCGTGGAGCTGGGTTGTGTAACCCTGCCTGCAACTCCAGGCTTTTATTTCTCTCCAGTGGCAGTTTGGCACTCGTGACAAATCACTTAATGGCCCATGGAGGGGGAAATCTGACCCCCAGGGCTGGGCGACGCCTCTGCCGATCTGTCCAGGTGCAGCTCGGTGCTGCCAGCGCTCCCAGGGCTGCTGGTGCTCTACCTCGGCTTCCCGGTGTACAGCACAGAGGCAGAGCTTCTTACTGCCACTAAATGACACTTTTGTTCTTTCAAATGAGCTTTGAACAGATGGATTTGCACTATTTATGCATTGGGATGGGAGAGAATTGAGTAAAGGGTTTTGAGAGCCTTGAATCCTAATGGCTCCAGGATTTGTAACTGCAGTGCCATCATTTCAGTGTGATTTGAACCTTGGCTGCTGGGGTTATTTACACCTGTTCTGTGCTGTAGCGCCGTGCTGTGCAGCCTGGAGGAGGCTGAGAGAGAACTGTCCTAACCCTAATGACTCTAATCCTAATGACCCTAACCCTTAACAAGCCACCACAGCAGCTGGTTACAGCCCCACTGCTGCTTGAGCTGGGTTTACCTGGGCTCAGGGAGGGGCTGGAGGTGGATCTGTGTGAGACAAGAGCTGGCTTGTGCCACGGTCACACTCCTGCCTGCCGGGACACCACGGGGCAGCAGCTGAGCCTGCACTGTGACATTTGCAAAGCTCTGGGCTCGTCCTCCTTCCATTATTGCTTGTTCTGTCCAAGTCCCTGTAATGGATCAGATCTCTCTCTCACAAAGACATCTTTTATTGCTGAGGAATGTTAAACAGGCATCTCGGCTCTGTCCTCAGAGCCCTGGTGTGGGATTCCTCCTTTTTAATCAGCAGTCTAACACAGTGCCAGTGCAGTGCTCCTGCAAGCTGCCCCGTGGGTTTTTGCCCGTGCCAGGCGCAGCTCCGGGCACTGCAGAGCAGGCACTCCGTGTCTGGCTGGGCCCCCGGGGCCCGTCTGCAGGAGTTTTATTTACAAGAGTGCAAATAAGTGAACACCAGCCGTTGGCTGATGGCCCTGGCGTGCATTCCTGTGCCAGCTGGGCTGCAGGGCCTTGGCAGAGCTGCCTTCAGGAGGCCTCTGGCTACAGAGTGCCAGCCCTGGGCAGGGACTGCCTGTCCACCCTGGGGCCAGGGGGTGACAGGGGACACGTCCCCAGGGACTGAGCAGCCTTGAGATGAGCTACGGTCCCGGCTGCAGCTCTCGTGTGACTGGAGAGGGGGCACTGACCGTGGGGCATCGACCAGGGCACGGAGCATGGGGCACTGGCTGGGGCACTGACCCTGGCACTGACCCTGGCACTGACCCTGGCACTGACCATGAGGGCTCCCTCCCAGCTCCAGGGGTGGCCGGCGCTGTTGTCCCTGTGGCTGTCGAGGCCCCGGGTGCCATCGCAGGATTTGCCACGGGATGGCAGCAGATTCTCGGGAAAAAGGAATTCAGCCCTCGAGCATCTGTGCCCTGCCTGGGGAACTCACGGGAAGCTGAGGCTGTCGCAAACACACAAGTTTGGGCATCGCCATAGCGGGGGCAGCGCCCGGGGGGATCCGAGGTACCTGCAGGGCTGCGGCTTCCCTTGGGCTCCTTTTGCTTGGCAAATATAACTTCTTGTGCCCAAACCTCCCATCTGCTTGCTCCTCTTTGCCCCTCGTGGGTGGCACCTTTTGGCTTTACCTGGCCGTGCAGTGTCCCCAGTTCTGTTTTACTCCGCTTGCTCCACGTCAGGGGCTGCCAGAGCCGAACCTTCGAAGGGAGCTGCTCTGTGCCTGTGTGCGCATTCCTAGCCCGAGGGAATTCGGGCTGGCAATTCGTTTTGGGGCTGCTGGCAGCTGTGTGGCCGTGTGTGACACCTCTGCCCCCGTGTGTGACACCTCTGCCCCTCCCTCCCTCCCTCCGAGCAGTGCCTGGGACGCCGCCTGTGCACACAGGGATGTAAACACGAGGCAGCTGCACTGCGAGTGTTTATTTCACATGGCCTCTGCTTTTGAACTTCAAAACTGCACAAGCCACGCAGTAATCCTTAATAAAACCACCCCAGCTACAGGCAGCCCTGTTCCTCCTCACCTGAGCACTGCACAGATGGACGTGGAACGGGCAGCATTGCTGAGAGCCTCCTTTGGCTTCCATCTTGCCCACCCAGCCAGGTGTTAAAGCTCTCCCAGGGTGCCTGAGTTGCCACCCACTTCTAGACATAGCTTCTTCTGGTTAAATTTTATTTATTGCCCTGGAAATGAGCCTACTTTAATACCTTCTTCGTGTATCCATATATAAAAACATCCACGGAATGGCCTCCTTTGAGTTTCCTTGCCTGTATCGACACATGGGGATGGCCAGGATATTCCTGTCTCTTTTAATGGCTGAGAAATGGCTGCTGTTAATTGTGTGTAATGACTGAGTTCACTGGGTGAAGTGCAGCTCTCTGTTCCCTTGTCTGAGCTCTCCTGTACTGTAAATACTTTTTTCAGTCTGAAGGTCCCTCCTGCTGTTCCTGATGTCCCCGGTCCAATGGCAATATTGATCTCTTATATGCAGTGAACAAGATTTACTACTGATTTTCTGGAGACGTTTCCTTGGCCTGCACTCCATTGTTCTTGCTTCCAGAGCTGCCCTTTCATTTAACTTTCCTGCAAGGCCCCCAACTGCTATTGACTCCCCCTTCTACATTCACAGCTTCACCTCATCTCCGCTTTGGTTCAAAGATGCAAAAAAAGAGAACCAACCATGAATTCCCCCGAGAAGGAAACCCAAAGTCTGCAATTTCAGCTGGGTAAACTTCTTGCCGGTTTCAGAGGCAGAGAGATGACTTTGAGATCAACCAGGTTCCACCCCAGCTAGTAATCAGTGTTTGGAAACAGAGCAGAGGGAGGGACAGGAACAATTCCCCTCAGGTCTCTTCCTTTGTATTGCTTTTTCCATGTCAATATATAGGCTTGGCCAGTCTGTTGTTATATCCTGTGCTTCCAGGGAAATGCAGGAATAATTCTGCTGATTCTTGGACTTGTGGGTAAAATCCATCAGTTCAATGCTGTGGTCTCTGGCAGTCCATATGGAAGGACAGGGAATGCTGGCAGTGGATGGCAGAGCACAGCCCTGCTCTGCCTGGATCCCTGAGCACACAGCCTGGAGAGACCCCCGGGTAATTAATGAGCAACCACGGGGGAGGCAGCCCGCTCCTCAGGCTGAGGCTGCAGTAAATAAAATATCAGCAAGAGCAGGTGGGTGAGCCCAGAGATACAAACAGGGCTGTGCAGAAGGGGTTTTTTAGAAAGAAACACTGTGGGGAGCCCACAGTGAAGGCAAGGCTGTCAAAAATGCACACAATAATCCATTTACTGCCTGCCCCGCTGGAATGCCTGGGATTAGGCAGTCCTGGACTTCTGGGAAATCAATCCCATGCACATGACCGTGCTTCTCTTTTCCCAATAGCGAGGAAGGATTTCAGCACATGGTGGGGAAGGGACGTGAGGAGCTTCCCTAACTGGCTTGTGTTCCAGCATTCATTCCATTCATTAAATGAGCCCTTTAAAGCCACTGGTGGAGGCTGTTGATGCTTCAGTGCACAGCATGTTTTTATGAGCAGGTTTATCTGCCCCTGCTGGCTCAGCCTTTCTCTTCTGCAGACCTGAGGGTGGTGTGAAGTTTGCACTAAGGGTTGTTAAATGCTCTGAGATCTTCAGTGGAAAAGATTCCGAGAGGGCCCAACATCCTTTTGGGAAGCCTTGGTGAAAACAGTTTCCCCTTGTGTCCTAAGTGAGAGATGTGTTGGATTTTAGCCTGGTTACCAGCAGCTTAGGCAAGGATGAAGCAATGTTGAGAGGCTTTGACCTAAAAACCCCTCAGTGCTTAAAAAGGGGGGTTTGAACCATTCTTTCTTTTCTCCAGATGTGTAAAACAGGGAGCACCCAGGAGGGGAACTGCTCCCAGGGTAGAACAAGGTCAGACGAGTCCTTCTAGGGGAAAAGAGCGGTTAAAAATCATTTTGGTGCTTAACAGGGAGGCAGTGAAGCGACTAAAAAGCGGGTGTGATATGGTGAGATAATCTAATATAAGAAAGGACCCTGGAGGCAGAAGAAGCCATGGTTAAAACCAGCAGCAGCCACTGGAGAGGCTTATCAGGAGCAGCAGGAAGTTGGAATAATCAATCCTGGAAGGAACACGGTTCTTTGCTGCAGCAGGTACAGCTAGGAAATATTTCACATCTTGGTAATATGACCTGGATTATTCAGAGTCCAGCAGCTGGATAAGACTTAAAACAACCCAGAAACAAAAAACCAAAACAATGTTTAAAAAAGCCAAAAAAGGGGATAAAAACAACCCTGACTCTCATTAAGGGTCATGTGCCACTTTTCTCAAGAGGTCTCTGATTCTAACTGCTGGAGGAAAAATACATTCTAGAGCTCTGCTGGCTAACTGAGCCAGGTGACAGGTGACAATAGAAATATTTATGTGGGCATGGCCAAACAGTTAAATATTCATGTGTGTCTGTGCTCACAAACATGAACACAGAGAGGAGAGATCAGAAAACTTCCTGAGGGAGGGAAGATCTGACTGTGCAGTGCAGGGGTGAGGGAAGCTTTTCCAGAGCAGAAGAGAGAAGAGAAGCCATCAGATGCTCCGGAGCAGGAGAGCAGGGAGCAGCGGCACACGGCAGCCCTGAGCCAGGCTCCGACGGTGGCACGACGGAACTGGGACAGAAGTTCAGCTTTACCTCTGGCTGAGCCCGGGATAATGAGGGCACAGACAACCGCGGCCGGGCTCATTAGCCATTCTGCTGCCCAATTAGGCTGGGAGCTAATTGCTCATTAATGAGACCATACCTGCTGGGGCAGCTGGGCTTCCCTGGAACTCGCGGCTGGAGCCGCAGCAGACGCTGGGGGGAACAGAAGCGAGGATTGAAGCCAAGGAAATGGAAAAGCTGCGCTGCCGCCGAGGAGGGGCTGCGCTGCTCTGCCGCCACTCCCTGGGGACAGCGCTTGCATTCCTGTCAATTAGCCCGGGTCCTCCGGGCTTCCTCTGCCCGGCAGCCTGACTGAGGCTCGAGAGGCGGCAGCTGGAAGGTGGAGGGCGATCCTGACCTGTGCCTCCCTCCTGAGCGTCCCCTGCGGAGCAGCCAAGGCCTCCCGCGGGGGGAAGGTGGTGATCCCGACCGCAGGCACGGCCAAGGGTCGGCGGTGGGATGCTGGAGGCAGGAACTGCAATGGTCCAGGCAAATCCAGCCCTGCAGCTCCGGAACATCTCCTGGGAAAGGGAAGCTGGAAGCAGAAATGTGCTTCAGGCCACACCTCAGCTGTCCTCTGACATGAACGTGGTTTGTTCAGCAGTGAAGGCACAGGGGCTGAGTTGAGAATGAACTGTGTGTGTGCCAAGTGATCCACAGCACAGGTGGCTCTGTCAGGCACTGTGTGCACACCTGTGTCCCCTCAGCAAAACTGTTCCCAACTGTCCCAGAGACAGATGTGCTGGGGGCAAAGCTAAATATCCTGTTTTAGTCTGGAGACTCTGTGCCTCAGAGGGAAGCAGAGAACCACTGGCTTGGGCTGCACACTCCTGTGGCTTTTGGAGCAGACCCACAGGGATTTTCTGTGAAGAGGTGGCTGCAGGAGGAGGGGAGGAATGCATTTCTCATTACGTGCTGCGGCCTCTCCGCTCTGGCAGCCTGAGAAGAGAATTTCTCTCTCCCTCCCCAGGCCCTCTACCCCCTGCAGCTCGCTGATTATTTTTGGCTGAGGTGGAAAGCACAACCCCAGCATTTTTCCCAACAGGGAGTGACCCAGACAGGAGGGAGGTGAAGCCTGCGCTGTTCCCTTTGTGCTCTCTCCATCAATAGCCACACTTTTGCTTGTCTGAAGCTCCTTTCTGAGCACACCAAAGAGCTTTAAGAGCTGTTCTGTCCCCACAGGTCACTTTGACTTCAGCTGGGCAGGAGAGGTGAAACTGAGGCACAGCTCCCTGAAATCACACAGGGGCTCGGACCTTCCCTCGATTTTCGGTGGGATTTTATCCTCAGGCTCTCCTGGTGTTGCTGAGGGCCCTCGTTCCCTGCTCTCCTGCATGGTGCTGTTGGTAATTCCTGTGGCTACAGCTTTTGAATGGAAAGGTTCCTCTGGGTTGTGCCTTCAATAAAATAATGCTTGAAATTAAAACACTGCTCTGCCAGGCAAAGGGTTTGGCTTTTGAGGAACAGCCGCGCCTGTGTGGGAGTCAATCTGACTACAGAATACGCCCAGGAGTTGCATTTGGAAAGCTGAATGGAGAAGAAAATTGTGTGGAAGGGGGGTCAAGGGCACCCCGGTGAGGCTGTGAGGGACGTCCACTCCCAGCCACAGCACCTGTGTGCAGGGGGAAGGCCCGGCTGGGTTTCCCAGGTCCTCCCTGCCACAAAGCAAAGCCCCGGTGCTGGAGCAGCCTGCCTTGTTTTCCCAGCTAATAGAAAGCACATGAGGAGCACATCAGGCACGGCCACAGCTGCTGGGAGTGATTCATTTGGGACACAAACAGGAATTGGATGCTGGCTGCTCCCTGGGCAGAGCTGTCCCTGCTCCAGGCCCTTCCAGGGGGTGGCTGCAGCTCCGAGCCCCCTCCCGCCCCAGCAGTGACTCACTTGCTCCAGCTCCAACTGAAGGGCTCTGCACAAGGCCCAACGATGCTTCGGGGCATTAAACCTCCCAGAACTCTTCCTCTGCCCCTTCTGAATGTGGCTTGTTCTGCTCTGAGGGCAGAGACCCTCCCTGGCTGATCTGCGGGGCTGGGAGGGGAGGCTGCACTGAGGTCTCCAGCCAGAAGTAAACTCTGCTTTAACACATGAGCCAGCAACAACGGGAAGTGCACTGGGAGGCAGGAATCAGTGGGGCTGGGGATCACTGAGTGTCAGCAGCTAAAGGGGCAGGGGAGATGGCAGCTCTCATGTTTTGGGGTTTGTCTGCTGTTTGTTCACACCTCTTGCTGGCCCCTGTTGATTTTCTGTAGCCCTCCAGGACCAATGCACAGCCTGTGGACGGTACAGGCTGTCTGTGGTGGCCTGGATTGGGTTTTGCCTGTCCTTACTGTTGTCTAACAGATTTAGTGCCTGTTCCAAAGTCTGATATGCTTTGAAGCAGCAAAGTCTAGAACAGCAAGGCTGGAGCGTCTCAGGGCATTGAGAGTCTACGGAGGGCAGCCTGATTGTCCCCATCCTGACACAGCAGATCCCAAATCCCAGGGCTGGAAGCTGCCTGTCCCCCTGCAGACCTGCTCGCTGCTCTGCTGCTCTGCTGCTCTGCTGCTCTGCTGCTCTGCACTGTCCCTCTCCGTGTGCCAACAGCTGGGAATTACTGGAGCAGAAGAGACAGGCTGAGGTGCCACAGCTCTGGCACCAGCAGCACAGCGAGCCAGAAAGGAGCTCAGGAGTGGGAGCATCTCCCTCCCTGACCTCTCTGGAGGCTTGGCAATAAAACAGATTTGGAAAGACCCCTGGCTCCAGCCACTTTTGGAAGCAGGAGGGCTTTTTAAGGAAGGCTGGCCGGGTGTGCATGAAGGGAGGGATGGTGGCACCTGCTCCCCCCGGAGCTCTGCAGGGCCATGTGTCACCGCAGGAATCTGAACTGCAGCAGGGGGAGCCTGGCAGGCGCCACCGTGGCCCCAACGTGGGGACAGCCTCTGAAATTGGACCCTCTGTCCCTTTGCTCCCTCAGACTGTCCCAGCTGCCTCAGCAGACAGAGCTGTGTCCCGGGAGGAATTGCTGGGGTGGTCTCTGAGGTCCCCTCTCCTATCTGCCACCTATCCTCCTCCTCCTCCTCCTTCCATGGCCCTCCTGCCCTGGCAGTGCCCCTGGAATGGGGCCTGGCAGGTGGGATGTTGTCCCCAGGGCTGGCAGGATGTGGTACATTCCTTCCCTAAAACCCTCACATTCCTTCTGTGGCCTCAGGGCAGCCCGGGTCCCACACCCAGAGAGGGCCAGTCCCAGATGTGCCCCAGAGAGGGCCAGTCCCAGATGTGCCCGGCTGGAGCAGAGGATGTCTGGGCAGCTCCATCAGCACCCTCTCTCTGGGACTGCCAGGAGAGGGAGGGTGGCAGGAATGCTGCACAAATGTCACCACACTCAGAAGTGTCTGGGCCTCGAGGTGCAGACAGAAATAATCCCCCAGCTGCAGGGGGCACAGGGGGATTGCTGCAGAGGGGCAGGGCAGATGGGCTGGATCCCAAAGCATCTCCAGGGCTCCATCAGTCCCCCCTGAGCTCCCCCTGGACCCCTGCAGCCCCGGGGGAAGCTCAGGAGTTTTGCTGGCTGTGCATCTCCAGAGGAGACTCTGCAAGCCCTGCACCGTCTCCATGGCAAGGCACTGCCTGTGTCCAAAGGCAGAGACACCCCGGGACATCCCTGCTGCCTCACTCCTCAGGGAATGGGCTCCTCCAGCCCTGGAGCTCTTTGCCCTCCCTGGTGCTGGAGCTGTCTGCACCACAGCAGTGCTGCTGAGAAAGCACCCCGGACAAGGGCTGTCCCAGCTGCCTCAGTGCCAAGGCTCATTTTGGAATTCCCCATCCCTCTCTGTCCTGGGGGATTTTGGAGTGGCAGAGGATCAGACCCCCTGCGTTTCACCCAGATCAGGAGCTGAATGTGGGCAGGGGCCAAAGGCAGCTGAGAGCAGAGCGGGGACAGACCCTGCAGGCTGGGCTGTGCTGGGCAAGGGGCAAAGAGGAGAGGTGTGGGTTTGTGTGCATTTGCAGCCTCCTGAGTTCTTGGGAGATTCAATTCTCCAAGCGTTCCCGACATCCCCCGGGATGGAGCTTGGCTGAGGCCCAAGGGCTGGGGCTGCCAAAAGGAGCAGTGCAGGGCCAGCCCGGCAGGAACAGCTCCCTTGCTCCGTGCCAGAAGGAAAGGAAGGGAAGCAAAGCACAGGGGAGAAGGGGAGAAGGGGAGGGGACCCTGCAGCACAGCCTCACCTCCAGCTGACACTAACCAAGCACAGGAGGATGAGAAGTGCACAGTCCTGTCCTGCAAAAGTCCTGCCCAGCACAGAGGGGAAAGAGTTTCCAGGGATTTTTCTCCTGGAAAACAACAGACAGGGCTGCTCCTGGTGATGAGGGGACCAAGAGGCTCAGCAGTGAGGCTGTGGCCAGATAACTCGTGAGGAAGCCCTGGATAAACTTGTGTCCCTGGTCAGCTGCTGGGCTTTGCCAGAGACCTCAGTCCTGACCCGTAACATCTTCTGCTGCTCCAGGCTCTGACAAACATCATGTGCTTCCAGGCTGATTTGCTGCCCTGGCTCCCTCAGGCAGAGACAGCTCAGCCCTGATCCTGCTTTCTGCTGTCCCACCCTGGGTTCCTCCCTTCTCTCCTGACAGATCCTGTATTTCGGTGCTGGGAATCCACTCCAGTCTGTGACTGCAGCCTCCCCTCTCTCACCCCAGCTCCTGCAGTCCTGTTCCTGTGGTTCTCAGCTCAGTGCAGCACCCCAAAAAACTGCAAAGGGGAGGCAGCCCCAGGGGTGTCTTTGGACCCTCAGAGAGGAGTGACAGGCACCTGTGGGGACCAAACCTGGCCATGTTTGAAGCTGAGGGGAGCTCAGCCAGATGTGGGATGCTGGACTTGGTTTGTGGGATTGTAGGGTCAGTGAGGAGGACATAGAAGGCAGGAGACATCACGATCCTCTCTAGAGCCAAACACCCTCAGACATTTCCTGGTATCTACATTGTGATCCAGGTGCTGTTACTCACTGCCTGACCACTTCCATTCTGGCATCCTTTGCAGGGCAGTTTTGGTTTTCTCTGGCTGTTGTCTCACCTGAGCATCCCCTCCCTGTCGCTCCAGTCTGTCTGGGCTTGCCTTTCTCATTGCCAAATTCCTTGGCTGGACTATGCCAGCCCTGCTGGGCTGCTCAGAGGATGGACTTTGTTTGGCTTCACTTTATTCTATTCCCAGTCCCAAAAGCAAGGCAGGGATTAGGGAAGGAGAAGGTGGCTATTTTAGATGTTGCTGGTCACAAGCCAGCGAGCTGGGAAGGTAGGGGATGTGGGGAAGGGTGTGTGGGGAAGCTGGGCTTTGCCAGGTCTGAAATCCTCTCCTGTTTCTGCAGGCAAAAATGCAAACCCCAAACCAGAGGTGGGTTTGGTTTTGACCTTGTAAAATGAAAACACGAGGGCTGAGCTGCTGCCAAAGCCAATCCCAGCCGCCTGTGCTCCAGCCCAGCTCCGTCCCTGCTCCTGCCACCCCTGCTGGCTCTCCTGGCAGGCAGAGGCAGCAGGAAGCAGGAGGCTGCTCCTTCCCAGATGGGCTTTAGCACATTCCTGCAGCAGCCGGGGCTGGGGGCGTCTCAGATGCTCCCAGAGCTCCGCTGAGTAATCACAGCTTCCTCTGTAACTTTATTGTGCAAACCTTCCCTGGAACAGGCTCTGGAACCACGTTGGGGCTCTCCAGCACAGTTAAAAGCAGGAGCTTCCCCAGGCAGCAAGCAGAGCTGCTGGGTTCGTTGGAAGGCAGAGCAGCCAGATGGTGACAAGCAAGGGGAGGGGAGGAGAGGGGAATTTGTGAGGGGGCAGCTCCATATTCCAGTCTCCATTTGGGGCCCTGCTGCCAGGAGAGTGCCCTGGCAGGGGCTGGCTCTGATGAGCTGCAGAGGCTGAGGGCTGGGGCAAAAAGGGAGCAGGGGTGTGGGAAGTGAGGGCAGGCAGGGAGATGTGGCCATGGCAGCACGTTCGGGAATGAAATCTGATATATGCACTTGAATCTTCCAAATAAAAACCAGGGCTAATAGTGTGGGTTTGAGGAGAAGTTTCCTGATGCTGTTGGGTGGACACATCAGAGTTTAAGGCATGAATTTGACTGCTCCCAGATCTTACATCCTCTGGCAAGGTTTCCAGCAGAATTGGCCCAGGCTGTGGTTTTATCAGGAAAATGTTTACTGGCTTTGAAGCCACCCACTCCAAAACTGAGTTTAGGGAGCAAATTCTTATGGATGGGGGACATGAATGTGTCTACTTCAGAAATGTATTTTGGTGTTTTGCTCTAGAAATTGTATTGTAGGGTCTGTGAATGGGGTATGTGACACCAAGACCCATTTTTTCCATCTCTGGCTTTAGCCCTTGGTGTTTGTCTTTGAGGAGGATGGAATTTCCTACTGGGCATGTAAACAGCATGTTTGAGCTAAAGTCAAGCCCTGCATGTGATGGGAATTAATCTGTTTGGGATGTTTGTTGTCTACACACAATTCCCTTTTTAAAAGGGGCTGCAAGCTTGGGGAGGCCTTAGCTCTGCACGATGGGGAAGATCAGCTATAAATAAATTTGTGACACAGCTACTGTAGATAGGCAGAATGGCTCTGAGTTTCCTGCAGGCTGCTGCAAGTGGTGGTTTAAAGCAAAATCAGGGGAAAGGGGAACAGTCTTCCAAAATATGGAACACCTCGTAAAGCTGGGGAGGTAGGAAACAAGCTGAGCAGCTCCAGCCACGGTTCAGACTCTCAGGAGGCAAACTGTACAGTACATAAAGCCCAGGGAATCAGCTCAGGATGCCAACTAATGAGCTTTTTAATTAGCTGCAATTGCAGGCAAGGTTTAAAACCCGAAGAAGTAAGTAAATTAAAGATTTAAAAGACTGAACAGAATCGATGAGGGGTCAGCACTTAAAATATTAAAATGCCAAAGCAGTTGACTTTACAGGAAGTTTGCAGTGCTGCAGCAGAGCCCCTTGAAGGGAGCAGGAGGCTCTGGGTCCTGGTCCAAAGCCTGTGGCTGGACCCTGCTGTCTGCAGGGATCCATGCATCACCCTGCACAGCAGTGCAGTGCAGCAGCCTCTCCACCTGTGCTGGCCCTGCCTGGAACCTGCAGGGCGTTTCTGCAGCTCCTCTGGGCTGCCCCAGGTGTTTCCCCCCAGCCACGTCCCCAGGACGGGGGCCACGGCCAGGAGTGGTGCAGGCAGCTGGGCAGCTGCCCTGCCCTGCGTGCAGCAGGAGGTTCTGTGCAGGTTACAGCACGGGCTTTTCTCACAGTGCCACACCAAGAGGTGTTTGTTGGTGTCCAGGAGAGATGGGCACTGCCCAAACTGCCCCCTTTGCCACCTCCTCTGTGCCAGCTCTGTGTCAGAGGCAATCCCAAGTCACCAGGGTGTCCCTTTCTCTGCAAGCAGGCAGAGCAAAAGTAACAGCTGCTTTTCATTAATGCTGAGGCTGCTGGCTGGGCTCAGGGGTGGAGAATGCTCAGCAACCTCAGTGCCACCAGCACCAGGGGCTTTGGAGAGCCAGGCAAGCCCAGGCTGCCACGGGCTCCTTCTCTAAGTGCCACTGCCACCCAGGCAATGATCACCTCAGGTGTTTGGGGGAGGAGGAGGTCAGTGTGGCTGTAATCACCGTGCCTTATTAATGCTTCTGTGTGAGGACCTCAAACAGCCTTCTAAGTATCAGCTGATAAAGCCTTAGCTTGCACTTCCAGGAGGATAAATCCTCCTGTCCTGGGGAAAGCCCGAGGCACAAGGAGGTCAGGTGGGAGCAGCAGAGAGGGAGGCATGGCAGAACCCTGCACTCAGTCCAGTATTCCAGAGGCTGAACAGGGCAGGTGGGATGGAGAAATGTTTGCTCCATTTCTATCAGCTGTGGTTTCATTTGCCAGTGTCCTCCTTTCCTGCCTGCTCTGCATTCCCATCCTTGAGGCTGCCCTGAGTTGAGGCTTCCGCTGTTCCCCTCTGGATCAAACAATGCTTTGGACTTGATAAACCCATGGGGACTCAGGGTAGAACCTGAACCCAGACTCTGGAAAGCTCCTTCTTCTTTTCTTCTTTTGTTTCTTTTTCTTTAAGTCAAGACAGTAGCACACTAATTCAGAGCTGTTCCAGCTTGGGTGTGCAACCCACACTGTGCACGGGGGCCAAATGGGTTTGTTCAAATGAAGATTTACTAAAACCTGTGCAAAACAGGGGAGGAGAGGAACCAGAGAGGTGAGAGGCAAAGAAGAATCCAGCCCCCAGTGGCCTTGAGAGCAATCTGCCAGTGAGTGCTGTCTCCATGCTGATGGATTTGCTGTCACCTCTCCCTGGCACGAGGTGACAGATCTCTCGGTGGGATGAAGCCAGAACCAATAGCCATCCATCACTGCAGGACAGGCAGCAGCAGCAGCAGGCACGGGGGAAAGGAGGCAAACCTGGCAAAACATCTCCACCCTCCTTCCCTGTCAGTGCTGGGGCACGGGGAAACTGCACTTGTGCAGGCACACAGTGAGGGGGGGACATTGCTGCAGGATGGAGGGATTTGAACACCTTGAAAAGCTCCTGTGCAGGAGACCTCTGGGAGGGGGTGAGGTTAAACACAGCACAGGTGGCTCAGGGCACAAAGTGCATGGGAGAACCTGGGACTGAGGAGATGCTTCTCTGTGGCTTTGGGGTTCCAGGGGTCCTTCCCATGGTGGTGCAGTGTGAGAAATCCAGATTATCTCTGAGTCCTGGTCAGTTTGAGGCAGGTGTGCAGCTCTGTGTGATGGGAGCAATGGCAAACACTACAGGTCCTTTCCTGCCTTGTGGGACTTCTCCCTGATGAAATCACTGTCACTTCCAGGTTTCCACAGTCCTGCCTGGGCTTTTGATAAACAGCAGTGAGGTTTGGAGTGTGGATTTTGCTTTTGGAGAAAATCCAGATACTTCTCTATATGGCTGATAAATGAGAGAATAGACCAGAAATGTGGAAATACTCCGACATGCTGAACAATCCCCTAAAGCCAAAAGGAGTCAGGCACTTCCTTCATTTCCATGTCCTCCTGAGTACTGCTAAGCATGTTTCTCAGTCCTTTGTAATCTAAAGAACTGGGTAAATCTGGCCCAAAAGTCTCTATGTGGAGTATTTATTTCTAAACTACTCCTACAAAGAGCTAAAAGGGGACCCCCCCCCCCCACACACACACACATCTCAGCTGTTTGCTGAAAAGCAAAGAGCACAGGAGTGTTCCTTTAAACTGAATTAGCATGCACAGAGCCTGGGCTGCTGCTGAAGCTTTGCTGCTCCCAGGCCTCAGACTCTGCATCTGGTTTTTCATTTCCAATAAGCTAATGTGCTCTGACACTGCACCCCTCTGGGAAGCTGCTGACAGGCACTGTCAATATTTCCTCCCCCCCAAAAAAAAAACCCCCAACCAATGCAGCCTCCAAAGTGCTGCTTTTCAGCATCAAATTATGGAGCGTGCAGCCTCCACCTGGAGAGAAGGTTCCCAGTTCAACCCCTGCATTTCCTGCATCCCTGGAGTCCATTTCTTGGGTTGTCTTTTCCTTCTGCTCTTCAGAAAAAAAGAAGAGGAATGAGAACATTCCCTGTCATTTCTGGCAGCTGCTGGACTGGGTTATGCTGCTGTCTATGCCAGGCTGTTGTGCTGTCAACTGGAAGTGCTCCAATATTCAGGAGTCAGGCACCCAAAACCTGGAGGTTGGCATGAAAGTCAGGAAAATTAAACACAGGCATTTGGAGGAATGTTTCCTTCCACTTTGTTTATGTTGTTCTGCTGTTTTACTCCTTCACTTTGACATTCAAACAGTTCTGCTTTCAAATTTTTCTATGAACTCAAAGGCCAGGAACTCTCCTTGAGAGTGAGAAAGATGCAGGTCTCAGACAAAAGCACTTGAGTCCAGGAGTGCAGGCTTTGAGAAACCCACTAAATATCCAAAGGCTTTGGTTATAAATCACAAGTGTTGACAGCAGCTGAGGTGTGTTTTCCCTCAGGGAAGGTGGAATTCACACCATTCTTTTCCATCTGGGCACCCCTGTCCATTGAAAGGAAATGAGAAAGGCTCCAAAGGACACATCCCACCCTTAACTGGTGGCATTGCTCCTGCCAGCACTCCCCAGTGGCTGATTCCTTGTTGTGGCAATGTTGGAATATTCCTTGGAATTCCTTGGAATTCACTGAGCTCCCTTAGCCCCTGCACCAACCACAGCAACAGCTAGGAGCACAAAACCCTGCAGATTTCTCTTTGAGAAGAGCAGCCAAGCACTGCCAGGCCAGCTCCAGCTCCAGGATTCCTGATGGAGCCAGGTCTGGATGCACCTAGAATGGCTGCACTCCACGCAGGGTAATGCCCTAATTACCTGGGACTAGGGTTAATTAACCTAGCTGGATGGCCACACATGACACTGCTGCCTCTGGGCTCTCTGTGAGCCCTGGGATGTGTGGCTGGAGCTCCTGTGGGGCTGGCTGTGATATTTCTATTCAGATGTGCTCTGCCATTCCCCTTCATGTACCAGGACCTCATGAACGCAGAATTAATTAACTTTCACTGTGATTTCATGGCTATTTAATGATCTCTTTGTTTGGGTGGAGAACTGAGGCACATAGCAATTAGGGTCTCTGCCAAGGTCACCCAGGAATTCTGGGGGCGGGGCTGGAGATGGAACCCAGCATTGACTATCAGTGACTTCTCTTTGGAAGGGCTGTGGGCAGGTGCCAGAGCTGGGAAGCTGCATCTGAGGATGAGCTGCTGCACCTTGTTTGGGGTCTGTGGGGTGATCAGCTCTGAGTTCTGAACCCCAGAACTGAGGGTTCATCCAGAGGCTTTTGGATAAACCCTGGCTGTGGCACCACAGCTCTGTTCAAATGCAGGAATGAGATTAAAGGTGAAGTTTCAGCCCAGAGCTCATCCCCAGGCAGGACAGAAAATAGAACCCAGTGAGGTCTCTGGGTTTTTCCCCAGCCTGGAGATGCTCTGTTGGCCAGAATGTCATTTCTGATTTTATTTGTGCTGTTCTCTCGTCCTTTCTCATTAACCCCTTGTCCCGTGCAGCTCCTCAGCCTGCACAGAGCTCTGCCCTGCAGCCACCGTGGCTGCTGGGGGAATTATTCTGCCTCTCTGAACTGCAATCCCCGATATGTGAATCCTGCTCTTCTCTCCGGGCTCTCCTCCAGTCTTCCCTGCTTCTTGTTGTTTACATTTTAACTCTTTGCTGGCTCTCCTCTCTCCCAGCATCCCAGTCTCTGCCCCTGCTCACATCAAATATTCCTTTCCCACTGCCCCACCCTGCTCTGAGGATGGAGGTGGAGCAGAGCCAGGAGCTGTGCTTGGCCAGAGGATCTGGCTGTGTGTTTTGAGGAGCTGAGGCTCATCCTCCAGCCTCCCCCTGGCCAAGGGGAACCTTTGGGAGCTGCTCCTTGCAGTGGTGCTCCCAGCTCCTCCTGCCCCGGGCTGCTGCCAGGCTGGGTGGTGCTGTCAGGGTTTTGTTAGTGCCTTTCTCTGCCTCAGCAGCTTTTGGGAACATCTTCATCTCCTCTTCCAAGCGTTCTGTAGATGTGAACCCCTCCAGGTGCCAGCCCTGCTGGGCACAGGGCACTGCAGCTGCATAACAGGGAAGGAGAGAGCTGCAGAGTGAGCCCTGAGCTGTTGTTTGGGGTGCAATATTCCCTTTTGGGGCTGTTTCCAACAGGACACTTGTGCAGCTCTGCCTCGGGCCCTCTCCTGCCCAAGGTGTCCATGAGAGCCCCTGCAGGGCAAGGCACAGGCACAGAGCTGGGGCCAGAGCTGCTCCAGGGGACACCGTGGGGACAAACAGCAATCCCAGCCCTCTGCCTGGCTTGGCTCTGCCACCCTTCCAAGCCTTCCTCCTGCCAGGCCTTCCATGGAGTGGGAACCCCCATTCCCTGGCTGTCCCCAGCCCCACCCTGGAGCAGCACAGAGTCTGTGCAGCCTGGCCAGCTGCAGTGTCAGGAGCAGGGACAAGCCTGGGTTATCACCTGCCTGTGGTCTCATCTATCACCTTGAATTGTGTTGCAGGATGAAATTACTCATCCAAACCTAATGTTAAATTTAATCAAGTCTGGAGCAAAGAGGATTAATGGGCTGTGCAGCACAGGCACACGCCTGGCACAGTGGCTGTGAACCTGGGTGAAGTTTGAGAAGCTCGCTAGGAATTATGAAGCCAATCACCAGGAGGGGAAGGCTGCAGGGATCCTGCATCCCCTGCAGGGATGCACTGGCTGTGGGACACTGCTCCTGCTGCAGGGGGCTCCTGGTGGAGTCGCCTGTGCTGTGTAAGGATTCCTGCAGAGGGGAGGAGTGTCTCTGCTGGGCTGGAGCTGGCAGGGCTGGCTGCTCTGCTCTGCTCACTGCAATAGTCTGGGACAGGCTCCTCTTGTGCTAAAGAAAAGGGATCATCCCGGGATGCCCTTGGAGCCTGTGAGCCGTCCTGAGCTCAGCCCTTCTGTGCCTGCTGAGCACTTCAGGCTGTGAGCACCACGGATATTCAGCAGCTCTGGATACAAAGCCCTTGCCAGAAGCCAGGCCCTGGAGACGGGCTGGGGTCAGCCCTGCTGGTGCCATGGGGACACTGAGGCTCTGTGCCCCCCTGCCCTCCCCCAGGTCACACTGCCTTATCACCTGATAATGGTTGTCAAAATCAGCAGCCTCCTAAAGCCCTTCATCATCTCAGCAGATGCTGTGAGGAACCCATTTATGAGCTTCACAGGGGAAAAACAAAACCTAAATGAAAACCCAGCCTTCCCCTAACCCCCACACAAAACCTGCCCAAAAAATAAAGTCAGTGTGTTTGAGGGGGTGAGTGGTTCATCCCCAAAGCAAACAGGGGATTTCTCTGCCTCTCTCAGGTTTGGCTAAAAAAAGCAAATAAACCCCAGAGGAAGCACGTCATGGTGCAAAGCAGAACCAGATGGTGCCATGAGAGCGTGGGAGGGGACAGGGGGTTTCTCTGAACAGAGGATGCCTGTGAAGGAGGGAAATACTGAGAAAGGCAGAGACAACTCTTGTTTGGGTCACAGCTGGGGTTGCCCCAGCCCTGGCTGAGCGTCCTCCCCAGGGAGTGTTGGGGGAAAGGGGAAAGTCTGTGATTGAAACCGAGAGTGTTGGGGCTGTGAGTGGAAAACAGGGCAGGGCTCCCCAGAATCAGCAGCAGGCTGCAACCACCTCCCTGAGCTCCTTCCCTGTTCTGTGCCACTGCCCCACGCTGCTGGGCTCCCTCAGGTGCTTCCTTCTCTCCTCTGCCACTCTTCTCTGAGATGCCCAGAATTCCTTCTATCACTTGCTCACAGCTTTCCAAAAGGCATCAGGGGCAGAAACTGCTGATCATATTTTGGAAACTGCCTTAGAGCATTCACATCCTTCAGTTATTCACCCTCCTTCTGCCTTAGGCAGGAGGGATGAGCTCTGCCAAGGGAGATGGGGCACAAAGAAGGGAACTGCACCAGGGTTTGCCACCTGAGTGCCACCCTGTCCCTGGGCAGCAGGGACAGCCCTGAGTGCCACCTGGGTGCCACCTGAGTGCCACCCTGTCCCTGGGCAGCGGGCTGTGGCTGCAGGGAGCGGGATGTGCCCCGCGGGCACAGCAGAGTTGTGCATTTCCCACCCACGGAGCCTTTCAGGCACGGGAGGCTCGGGCACATCTGCTTCACCAACCAGAATGAGGAGGGGAGAGGAAAAAGCCCCAAGACACATCAAACCCCGGCTGTTTTTCTGCCAGCAGAGACGTGGGTGTCAGCACTCCCCCCAGCCAGGGACTCCCAGCTCATTAGTGTGTCTGTGGAGCAGAGCTGCTGGCCCCAGGCATGCAGGGATATTTTCAACAAAATAAAATGCAGATTTTTTTTTTCCCCCCAGTAAGTATTTGCGTTATCTTCTGCTTCCCTCCCCAGCTGCCAGCCCAGCACCAGAGGCAGCTCCATCCCCTGAGTGCTCAGATCCTGCTGCTGCACACCAGGTGTGCCCTGGGGGGTGGCAGGAGCTCGGGAGGGAGTGGGGCACGGAGATGAACAGCAGCAGCACTGCCAGGATCTCCGAGCAGCATTGCTGGAGCAGAGTGTGTTTCTCCTCTGGCTGCTTCTTGTTTCTCCTCCCTGTGCCTGAGTGTCCTAGGGTGACTTTATGATGCTTGTATCCCCAATCGTCCATTCTGTTTGTACTGTATATTGAGTTCTGTACCTTTAAGACCCATCTCTGATCTGGGGCCGCTCACATCAGCTGCTTGTGGGGTGGATACTGAGGCAGAGTGTGGCTCCCAGCCTGTAATCCCAGAGAAACACAGATCCCGAGGGAAAGTCCACCTCCAAATCCAGACTGAATGCTTAGGCTAATTGCTGGCCACTATTAGCAAAAAGCACTGACAGGACGTGCTGTTCACAACTTGTTCCATAGGCATTACCTCGAATGCACTCTCATTTATTTAATGGATAAGTTGGATTTTCCTTCATTTGAATGCTGGGAATTGTCGGGAAGTATTTCCTGATATCCTGGCTGAATGCTCGTGCTGAATCTCCGCACCTTTGCAGTGTCCCTGGAGGCGTGGGGAGACTCCAGCCCCGTGTCCTGTCTGGGAGAAGGGATTTTGGGTGGGTTCAGCCGGGGCACAGCTGCTGGCTGGCTCTGCGTGCTCTGAAATGAGGATTGGGAATCACGGCAGCCCCGGGCCGGGGCGGGGAGCCGGGGGAGCCTGACGGAATCCCGCGGCCCTCCCTGCGCCCAGGCAATCCCATCCGCACAGAGGAGCAGCTGCTCTCACCCCCGCAGCCGAGGCCTGTGTCAAGAGCCCCAGAAATGTGAGACCTCGCCGCCGGTGAAGTTCAAACGGCCCCGAATCTCTGCTCTCAGCGCCGAGGGGACTCCCCCACCCTCCTGCTCCTCCTTTCGCAGTCCCTGATGCCTTTCTCGGGTCGTTTCGTTTTGTGTGGCGATGTTTGGTTTTCTCTCTTTAGGCTTTCTCAGGGGCAGAGAATGACTGATAGGAAAACCATCAGTCCTGCTTGGATGGCTTTGCTGAAGGATGGAGATCCTGCTTCCAGATCCCGTCTGGAGGGGGTTTCGGTGCATCCCCGCATCCCTCTGCCCCTGGCACTGCTCCGCCTCTGCTGTGTCCTCAGCAGAGCTCTCTGGTGCCATCCTGGCAGCACCTGGGGAGCCCCATTTCAGCAGCCAGGCTGGGCAGAAGTCTCAGCTGAACACAACTGAGGAGCCCTCTCGCTTTTCTCAGCTTTTCTGCTGTAATAAATGGCAGGGATCAAAATAAATCAGTGGATGTCAGGAAGAATCCAGAGCATTTGGACATGCAACAATTCCCTGAGTATTGAGAAAGAAAGGAAGGGAATTAATCAGATCAGAAAGCAACTATGAATCTAAAGGAAATATAACCACGATAAAATTCCTGAGCATAAAATTCTGATCAAATTCTGGAGCAGCATGGAGTTTAATCACTGGGGATTTTGAAAAGCTTGTGTATGTTTTGGGACACTTTTATTCATTCAGGCAGGTATTTTGAGATAAAAAGTAATAAGGTAATTAGAATGTACCCAAGCATGGCTGTGAGTAATAAGGTGAGAGTATAGACATTAAAAACCCCAAACAAACATACATTAAATTCCTTCAGCCAGCTCAGGGTGTGAGGTCATGTCCCAGCCCTGTGAACATTGGTGATGTCAGTGGGAACACGGATCTGTTAAATGCTTGGACATTCCATTCATTCGTGGTTCAGGCAGGGCTGAGTCAAAGGGCCAGTTTTGCTCATTTTGGGGGCCTGGATGAAGCAGTGTTGTCAATCTTCAGCTGGAGCTTTTAGGCAGCATTCGGGGAGGTGAAACGGGGCAGGTCTGGAACTTCGCTGGGACTGAGAGGCGCTCACACTCCAGGGTGACCCTGCCACCCCGGGGCTGTTTCCATTTCCTGCCGCAGTGCTGAGAGCAGCCAGGCTGTCACTGCCCCCTGCTCACCGTCCCAGCCCCTGTGCCCCACCAGGGCTGCCTGGGGCACAGGCTGTGCCCTGAGAGGCTGGAGACACCCAGCAGGGCTGCAGGGGTGTCCCTCTGCCCCCTGAGACACCCAGCAGGGCTGCAGGGGTGCCCCCCTGCCCCCTGAGACACCCAGCAGGGCTGTGGGGGTGCCCCCCTGCCCCCTGAGACACTCAGCAGGGCTGCAGGGGTGCCCCCCTGCCCCCTGAGACACCCAGCAGGGCTGCAGGGGTGCCCCTCTGCCCCAGCAGGGCTGCAGGGGTGCCCCCCTGCCCTGGTACCCTGTGCTTGCTCTTGGGCAGCAGCCCCGGTGCTCAGAGAGCTCCAGTGGGCAGCGGTGAATGGGAGCTGATTTCCGTGCCACAGACGGGAATTCTCCTCTCGCTGACGCAGCCGGTGCTGTGCTCACTCCGGTGCAGCTTTGCTCGCTGTAGGTTTGACCCTTGCCTGCTCCAAGGCTGCTGAGTGTGCTTTAAACTGCAGAAGGCTGAACGCAGACTGAACCTTTTTTTAAAAAAAAAGGTATTTTTGCAGTGTGGAGTGGGATGGGGACAAGCGAGGGAGGCAGAGAGCTGATGTCACCCCTGTGCCCCTCAGTGAGGGGACAGCACCCAGCAGGGCTGGGAGTTTCTGTCCCTTGGCAAACCCTGCTCAGCTTTCCCCAAAGCCTCTGCAATGCCAGGGTTTGCCCCAAGTGCTTTTCCAGCCCCGCTGGCTGCCCTGCACCCGCAGGTGCTGTGCCCCAGGGGTCACACAGCAGGTGAGATCGGGTGGGGGCAGCTCTGCTGCAGGGCCTGGAGGGTCAGGAGGCAATTCCTGAATCCCAGACCCTGCAGGGACTGTGGAGAAAGGCTCAGCTCTGCTAAATCCTCCCTGATCTCAGGGCTGAAGGCAGGAAGGTTCATTCTGGGGATGCACTGTGGGTGTGATCTGCCTGCTCTATCACTCCACTTCACCTGCCAAGGATATTTAATGCATAAATCTCTTTTTGTGGCCAGGTAGGCTTGGGCAAAGCCTAAGGAATTCCAGCTATTGCTGTTCTCCTGCTGCAACCCTTCCCAGCATCCAGCAAGGGGAGCTGAGAACCTGCTCCCTTCCCTCTGCCATCACAGCTGCACAGGCTGGCCCCAGGTGCAGGGGCAGCTGCAGGATCGGCTCCCGGCCCCAGGGCTGATCCTGCAGCCTCTGCTGGGCTGGGGCTGTGGTCAGAGCTCTGGGTGGGAGCCTGCACACCCTGCCTGATGTGCTGAGCAGCTGGGGCAGGGCTCTGCCTCACAGCCACGCTGCTGGCTTGTGCTTCACGGGAATTTGGGACCCTCTGGAGGGTCCTGTGGGTACAGCTCTGCTCCTCAAGCTGTGTTTTTCCATATCCATTCTAAGCTCAGGTTTTGTGCTCCTCTGCCAAGGTTTGTATCGAGAACAGGATTCCTGTCAGGGAAGGGAAGGGGTGGTCCCCTGAGTTTCTGGCTCTCTGCAAGGTCTCAAAGCCATCTAAGCTACCTCAGTGGTGCTGAGAGGGGAGGCAGATGCTGCTGAGTTCTTACCTAAAAGTTTATAATCACTGGTTTGACTGTGGAGAAATAGTTTAGTTCTTTTCTGCCTCCCTGTCAGGGAAAGGAGAGAGATGCTGTCGATGTGAGCTCTGCACACCTAGGGATTCCTGAAGTAAGAGCAGTCTTGAGAACATAAGTAATAAATGGCTTCTAAAATCCTTTCGAAAATAACGGGGAAGCCTCGTGAGCAGCATCACAGCTTCCATCTTCCCTGGCTCTGGATGCCCTTTGGACAGGGAAGTCAAAGCACCACTTTAACTTCCTGTGTTTGGTGTTCCTGGCATTCAGCCTGGCAAGGCTGTTTGCCTCCCATCTTTTCCACCCATTTTAATCACTTCCCATTGGGCTCAGCCTTTGATATCGATGTGTTCCTGCACACAGCATCCCCACACAGGCACTGGGGCCCATCTTCGGGATCTTTGCAGAAATTAAAATTTAAATGGCTTGAACTCAGCTGCACGCCTCGGGAGGTGCTGGGATGGCAGAGCTCCCATTTCCCTGTCCCCTCTGGAAGCTGAGGAGCACCAGGAATGTGATGAGCAGAGGAGCTGCACGGCTCAGAGTTCACAAAAGCCCCAGTGAGAGCCAGAGAATGACCCCCAGGCCCCCCAGGTTCCCCTGGCAGGGCTGGGCTGGTGGCAGCAGCTCTGCTGTCCCTGGGGCCCCCTGCCCATCACTCCCCTTCCCACCACACACTCTGGGCTCCAGGGCAGCCTGGAAAGAATGCCATTCATTCATTCATTCATTCATTCATTCATTCATTCATGCCAAACCCCGAGGGCAATGCCCCAAACTGGGGGGATTTGCTCCTCCCCTTCCTTTCCCTGTCTTCATGCTTTGATTTAAAATATAATTTAAAAAAAAAAACAAAACCAAAAAAGACTTTCCTGCGTCCCAAATGCACAGTGGAGGCTGGCCTCTGTGAGCCTTGCTGGCCAAGTCCTGTGGCTGTGGTGCTGGGAGTGCACATGTGGGCAGAGAGGGGACAGAGCTGCTGCCATGAGGATTTTTCTTCCCCACTTCTTGCCAACATAATCAAAATAACTCACTTGCACCTAATAAAATAAAATGCAGAATCCAAAAGCCTTCCTTCCCTCCAGCGGTTTGTCTGGATCCCATTCCTTGAAGCTGAGCTGAGAATGCCAGAGGGGGCTTCATTTTGGTTTTGTTGTTAACTTCTCCAGAATGAAAAATACCAACAGTGGGTCAGAAGGTGCAGCTCATTTCTGACACAGATGGAAGTCGAGTGCTCCTAAAGCTGCTCCTTTATGGGGGCCAAAGTTGATTTCTGTGGTTTTCCTTCCTTGCTCCTCTTCTCTCTCTCCCCTTTCTGTTTGATTTAGTCTCTGCTTACCAAGGGCAGGTGGGGTTTATCCCCTCCTTCTCTGCTCTAGATGCAGGTGTGTGCTTTTCCAGTCAGTCCTGATGTGCCCTTCCCTTTGCTCCACTGCCATTTTCCAGCTGTAAACCTCCAAGGGATGGACAGGGAATGTGGAAGCACCAGCCCTTTAGAATGTGCCAGGAATGGCCAGAGATGAGGGATCCAAAGGTGCTCAGAAATAAAAGAAAGCAGAAAGATGAGGAATTCCCTGAGATGTAGTGGCAACCTGATTATTCATTAACTCTTTTGCATCTCCTGCATATGTTAATTTTGACTGTGGACAATTAAAATGCAAAATTAATGGCTTTTATGTTGGCTGGGCTGGGCTCCTGAAGGCTCTGGATTGCGAAATGATCAACTGAGAGTTTGTCTAAAGGAGTTCACAGAAACGTCTGTGAAAGGTTGTCCACCTTTATTACTGGTTAAATCATGTCTTAGAAACTGTTGTTTCCAATTCAATCAGGTTTTACAGATTAAAAAATGCATATGTAGCTATATAAAGCCCACTCAGATTGATGGACAAAGGTAAGAAATAAAGGGCAATGATGCTCTGTGATATGAAGGTAAAGGAAGAAGCTCCATGTGCCTGCCCTGCAACCCCCAATTACTCAAAGAGGCAGCTGCAAAATAAGTGGGAAAATTAAGAGCACTGATCAGTCACAAAACCCAGCTCTTTTTAGATCATTGCAGGATAAAACATCCTTGAGTGAAACAGAGTTCTCATCCAAACCTGTAATTTTCAAGTAATCACTGAGTTTTGAGTGTTGTCATGTTAGCACCAGCAGTAACCAGCCTTTGGGGAGGAGGCAGCAGAGAGGTTCTATTAATAGGCAATCAGAAATATTTTCATCAATGGCATGGTTAAAGCTCACTCAGCCCTCCTGGATCCCCGTCTGCATCAGCAGAGTGTGGCAAAGAAGGGGGAAAAAAGTCTGATCATAAAAAATTGGAGTGACAATGTGAGAGTCATAATGCAGTAATTTGCAGGTTGGGATGGAAAAACATCAATGCTCAATTCTGCCTATTGAGCCATTATTTGTAAGTTATTATTAAAAATATAATTGCTCAGCTCAGGTGGTGGTGGCAAGAGATTCCCTGTGATAAATCTGCCTCCAGCATAACTCAATTCTCCTCACTGGTGTTTGACCAAGGACAAATTAAGTTGTTCATGTCTGGGAGGGAATTTGGTGGAAATAGCCTATTCCAAAGGGCCTGGAATATTGAAAAGGCAGGGCCAGGAAATTCTCCCTCCCAGCAGAACCTCTTGGTGCAGGATTCAGATTTGCAGTCAGGTACCAGGCAGCAGCAGTGATTCTTTCTGCAGGCACCACCTTCACGTAGCATTGAACCACCTGCTCAATTTTCAGTGCTGAGACTCAGTAATTGTCACCTGGAGCTGCTGCTGCAGACACAAATCCATGGAGATGCCCAGTTCCTCAGCCAGCACCAGCACTGGGCAAACCCCTCCTCTTCCTCATTATTTCACAGCCACACTGTTAAACTTCTTGATCAGTTTTGCAGGAATAACACTACTGAGATATCAACAAATCACCCTGAAATATCAGGCAGGGGTGAATTCCCTTGTTGCCCTTCTCAGTGGCGTGTTACCATCAGGGAGGGGCAGTGCTGGTTGGGAGAAAAGGAGAAAAGGAGAAAAGGAGAAGAGGGATGGGTCCTGCTGCCCTTGGGGCTGCTGGTTGGGAGAAAAGGAGAAAAGGGATGGCTCCTGCTGATCCTGGGGCTGCTGGTTGGGAGAAAAGGAGAAAAGGGATGGCTCCTGCTGATCCTGGGGCTGCTGCCTGGGAGAAAAGGAGAAAAGGGATGGCCCCTGCTGCCCCTGGGGCTCCTGGTTGGGAGAAAAGGAGAAAAGGGATGGCCCCTGCTGCCCCTGGGGCTCCTGGTTGGGCTCTGGCAGGACACAGGGCACACACACTGAGCATGGAGCAGGGACTCTGGATGATGCCACACAGCCAGTTAATGCACCAGCTAAAAACTACTTTTATACCCTGAAGAGATTAGTGTCTGTCATTTGGGCTTTTACTTTGGAGTCTAATAGCTGGAGATTTAATCCCTTATTCAGAGCAGTAATTACTGCTCACGTAAATGGGTCTGGTGGAGTCAGTGAGCTGAGCTCCCTGAGGAGAGGGACAGCCACTTTCACCAGTCCAAGTCCCCACAGTGTTGTGCAATGCCTGTAGTGCTTGGTGCCTGTAGGAATGGGGGAATTTATCCCACTTTTCCCATGGAAAATTGTGGAAACATTGGGCTTTGGGTGCTGAGTAGGGACCTGGCCATTCCAGGGCTCCAGCTATGCAGGATTTATCCACCTGCAGCAGCCCCTGGCTGCCTGGCAGGACATTGTTCTCCCTGGAATTTATGCTGTGCACAGAGAGCCTGCTCTGGAGCTGGATCTGAGTGCCCAGATCCCACAGGGAGCTGCCACCAGAGCACCTGGCAGGGTCTGATGAAGAAGGCAGGAGCTGGAGTTTTTCCCTCTGAACAGAAACATGCAGTAGCATCATTTTTACTGCTAAATACATTTGGTGTGGTTTCTGAGGCCTGAACCAAGGCAGGAATTCCTGGTGGGTTGTTCCCCTCCTGCCTCCAGCAGCTGGAGCTGGGTCTGGGGGCTGTTGTTGGCCATTGTTGCCAGGAAGACAGCTCAGTAAAAAAGAACAAAAATCCCCAAACAAGGTGGACCTGAGGGATGTTATTTCTGTGCAGTCCCACTGCAGCCAGGAGCCCCTGCCCAGATCAGAACCTCAGCACCCTGAGCTCGTCCTCTGCTCTGACTCCCAAATTCTTGGCATTGGCTTTTCATTTCTGGGTTTAGTTTTGTTTGTTACCACTTAAGATAACAACTGGCCCGATTCTGCTCACAGCTTCTGTAGGAATGGAGCTGTGCCAGTATTGGTAAATTTGGGAGATCATTTGGCAGTGTGTGCCCAACCCCTGGAGGGTTTGCCTTTCAGAAACACAAAAATGAGGAGAAAAGATTTGGTCCAGTGATGCAGTTCCCAAACTGTTCATTGTATGACCTCGGGCAGCTCATTTAATTTCTCTGTGGCACAGTTTATCTCTCAGAGAAAATAAGGGGAAGCTACAAACACCTATTTATCTCTTGCAATAGGCTGGCAAATCTAATAAATGCTGGCAATAAGCTTCTGATCCTGTAAAATAACAGAGAATGGCAGAAGACAGCATTATTTACAAATTCATGTTTCCCAGGTAATTGGCACTGTTATGGAGCTGTTTGGGATTAAGCTGATGCTCAGTAGTTTACTGGAGCAGAGTCAAACAGAGTCTGGCACGTGGATGGGTCTCCAGTGTGGAGCTTCCCTTTATTTCTTTGGGCAGTTTCAGTCCTTTAAAGCCAAACCCCAGCCAGGTCACCCCACAGAGGGTCAGTTACCTGTGGGGAGCCCTGCCTGTCCCCTCTGCTTTGGGACCACAGGGACAGCCCTGGCCTGACCAGGTGGCCTTTGTGTCTCCTCTGCCCCTCCTCAGGTGATCCTGTGCTTTGGGCTCAGGCAGAGTAGAGGAGGACGTGATTGTGCTGTGGTTTGATGTGAAAACTGGTCCATGAACAAAATAAATCCCAGCCCCAGGTGGAGCTGGAGCAGGGGAAGAAAGCAGCACTGGAAAACGAGCCTTGGGTAGGGAGATGGAGTGAAATGAATCATATCCCAAATTCTGTTGTCTGTGTGAGCTTACCTGGGTCTGTACCTGGGTGTGTAAGGAGGGTGGATCTCTAAAAGTCAGAGTGCCCTCACAGAGCTGTAGGGAAGAAATGAACATAAATGACAAAGAAAGTGTTTGATTCCCTAATAACAAAGTGAAAATACATGTGAAAAAGAAAAAAAAAAAAAAGAAAGAAAGAATACAGACAAACATTGGAGGAGCAGAGCCCTGTCAGCTGCACTGGAGGCACACACAGGGACACACCTGGCTCCCAAGGGTCTCCAGGAGGGCTCTGCATTCCCAGAGAACATCACATGGATGATGAGAGCAGATCCCAGATCCCTTCTCAAGGATCCCAGCCCTTAGGGGGGGCCAGGGGCAGAGGCACACCCAGGAGAAACAGGAAAAATTGTGCTATATGGAGGGGAGGATTTAATTCAGGCTTTGAAACACCTAAAAGGGGATTAATACTTAAAAAAATTAATAATAATAGAATCTCCTGTCCAGAGGAAAATGCTGTGCAGGGGAAGGGAGCCTGGGAACTGAGAGCAAACTGGAACCCAGTGAATTAGGCTTAACTACAGCAAAAACAGCACTTGTGGAAATGAGGCCCCCGAGGGCCCATAACGGAGCAGTAAAATGTTACAGGAGGGAAGTCAGGCAGGGCCATAAACCTGGGGAGGCAGGAGAGGGGAGCCAGGAGCTGAGGCATAAACGAGCAGAGATTAAAGCATGACAGATGAGGGCAGGATGCAGGAATCCTCCCCAGCCCGAGCATCCTCACTGCTGTGGCCTCGGGACAGGTTTGTTCCTCTGCCACTGCCAGGGACACCCACTGAGGAGGAGAGGAGTGAGCAATGGATGGTAAATAAAATAAGGAAATATAATCAAATCAGCATTGAGTGTATTTGATTTAGGAGGACACCAATGAATAGGGAAGGGGAGGAAAGTGGCAGGGTGAGAGTTGCTGTTGGGTAGGATTGTGGCTTGAGTGAGATATAGTGCGAGCCCTAAATTATCATCATCATTATTTTTTGGCTGGGCTGTGCTGTGACATCAATACCAATTTACACTCTGGGTGAGTAGCACTTACTACCTTCTTGTCTTCATAAATTGTGCATTGTCCTTATTTATTTGCTTCCCTGTCCCCCTCCTCCCTTCCTGCATTGCCTCTCTCCTTCTTTGGAAGGGTGATGGGGATGGAGCATCCTTGCTGTGCCCTTGATGAGGCTGACATTTAACCCCAGCTCCACTCCCTGGAGCCAGGGATGGGAATGCTCAGCTTCTTTTCCTTCCTGGGAGGGGATGGGGTGCACAGAATGTTGGCACTGCTCTTGGCAGAGCTGTTAGCAGCAGAAGTATTCTCTGTTTTCCAGCCTGGAAGCTGAGCTTTGTTGAGGGCTCCTCATGGCTGGGATAAAGGAGGGAAGGAGGGCAACAAGGGGCAGAGAACGCCCTGGTGTTCACTGGGGGTTTGTGGGGCTTACACTGAAAAACCTGAGTTCTGCAGTTCCACTCTCCTGCCTTTGTGACTGGCTCAGTAATGAAATGAATGAGGCAAGGTCCATTTGGAAGGGGAGGTGTGCCAGCTTCCTTTCCCAGTTTCATTTGGAACTCTGATAGAAATTAAACTGGAAAAAGCCTGGTTCGAAATGTGAATTCTGTTCTTTCAGTCACTTAAAATCACACCTCAAACTGATCTGGTATCCCTCAACATATGGGATAACTCCTTATCTGCCCAGGAACTGAATTTGGCTGTCAGAGGGGCAGATGGTGAAGCTGAAATTCTCAGAATTACCTGTTTGGGACGTGGCAGGACAGAGCTGCTACCAGCTGGGTTATTTTCAGAGCACGGTGTCCACCTGCACCACCCAAAGCTGTTGTGCTACAGCAAGCCCCAGGGAACAGGGTGCTAACACCCCCCACTCCCCTGGGAGGGGGCTTCTCTTTGTGGGGGCACCACTGGTGCAGAAAATTCAAAACTCAGAGCAGAAAACTCGAGGGAGGGAGTGAATTTGGGAGGCCAAATCGATTTGGGAGTGCCCGAGGCAGTGTGCGTTACTCCCTTTGGCACACAGGTCTGGGCAGTGCCACTGGCAGGGGCAGGATGGGGAATTCTTCATTAAAGAATTCCAGATTTCATCCCCCAAACCCTGTCTGCTGCTTGCACATTCTGTACCTGCTGCAATGGCTGCTACTGCACACAAGAACTACCAGGGTTTCCTCCTGATCCCTCTGTGGTCACTTCACACTCGGATGCTTTGCAGCCAGCAGAACACAAAGTTGGGGATTTGCTTTATTTTGAGGAGCTGCTTTGCTGAAAAGAAAGCGGATTCAGGTAACCCCCAAAGAATGTTGGTGCTGCTGCCTGCAGTAGGGGGATGGACTGGGAACAGAAAAAGCCCTCTGACCCTTTTAGGGGTAGTAGATTTAATAATCTTTGATGGAATTACTGATGAGGAACCTACACGCTCATCCCTTTCCTGTAAGGGCTTTCCCCCCTCATTTCTGTCCCTGTGCAGGGAACCCCTGTGCAGCTCTCCCAGGAAAGCAGCCCTGGGGAGCCCCAGCTGTGGGGAACCCCACACAAGCCCTTATTGGCCCATGGGTTGGAATCTGCTGAACCCCTTTCAGCTGCAGTGGGAAGGAGATCCATGCAAAGAACTTTTTTTTTGGTTTTTTTTTCCTGTTTCTCTGTGCGGAGGCAGCAGCTCTGGAGCTGCTCTCACAGCCCTCTGTGCTGTGGGACTCCAGGCCAGGCTAGAACAGAGCCTTGCCCCAAGGCCAGAGTCCTCCCCAGCTTCCCGTCAGCAGCAGAGGTTTGCAACTGCCACTTTCCCTACAGTTGTAATAATGCAAATTAATTGTCAGGATGCAGAGAGGGAAAAAAAAAAAAAAAAAGCTGAGCCGCCTGCCAAAGCAATAGAGCAGTTCCTTCATTTCCATTTTCCGCCTGCACAAAAGTGGAGGAGGAATTCAAATCCTTTGCCCGGTTCTCCAGCCTGGAACACTTTCCCTGAGGGTGGGTTCGGTTCCTGCGGGCTGTGCCCGGTTCCCGGCCGGGGCCGGTCTCACCGGGGTTCGGGCCGTGCCCGGTTCTCCCCGGTCTCACCGGGGTTCGGGCCGTGCCCGGTTCTCCCCGGTCTCACCGGGGTTCGGGCTGTGCCCGGTTCCCGGCCGGGGCCCGTCTCACCGGGGTTCGGGCCGTGCCCGGTTCTCCCCGGTCTCACCGGGGTTCGGGCCGTGCCCGGTTCTCCCCGGTC
>VZUI01049584.1:0-94406 GCA_013401135.1 Cettia cetti
CCCGGGCCCTGCTCGCCCTCGGCCTGGCCCTTCTCGCCGCCGCCGCCGCCGCCGCCGCCACCGACCCCTTCTCGCCGCAGCTGGGAGACACCGGCGGGTGCCGCGGGCAGTGCGGCCGCAGCCTGCAGCGCCGGGCCGCCGCACGGGCCTGGGCTGCGGCCGCGGCTTTGCAGGCGTTCCTTCGCCGCCAGGGCCCGCGGTATTCCGCGAGTTGCGTCTGACGAATCTGAGCATGGCTCCGTCTGCTGCAGGGGCCCATAGCCCGTACGGGTCCGGTGCCGCAGCTGGGGCAAAGCCATGTTTAAATGCCTTGTCATAAGTACATCACGTCTAAATGTCATGTATAAAATACATCTCCTGAGCTGGGGGGAGGCGGTGGTTGATGACAGTTGGATAAAGGCTGGAGCCAGCCTGGAGCGTGAGGGTGAAGGATCACCAGCAACGTTTTCAGCGAGAGAAACGGGGATTTCCCACACGGTTTCCATCGACCTGTAACCTCTGAAGGTCGAGTAGTGAGCGTGACAAAACTGTATGTAGGAGCCCTGGTCTTTTTGCATATTTAAGGTAGGTATGATGCTCTACCACAAGTTTCAGGAACTTCTTCAGTAAATGAATGACTCCCTAGAGTCTTTTAGAGGCAGATGGTGGCTGGCCAGCTTAGTGACAAAATACATTTATATATATATATATATATATATATATAAATGTATTTATATAGTTGTAATTTTGTACACATATGGTTTTTAATATACATATATATTATATTGTATGCCCTCCTATTTTCCAAACCCCTTTTCCTTTTTGTTTTCTTTGCTATAAATGGTGGGGGAAAAAAAACAACCAGATTGGATTTCTGGTATCACATCAGGCCAAGCATGTGGAAGGTTCTGAGAAAAGACCTGCCAGACTTTTGTCCTTGCATACCCCTGACTTGGTCAGGGTGGGGAGGTGGGGTATGTTCTCTTCATTTTGGTGCTACACAGATACCCTCACTCAAATGTGTCAAGAGTACTTACACAACAGCCTTCAGCTGAGGAGCAAGGACTCTGTCCAGAAAATGATACATTTAAGTTTCAAGCATAGATGGTAAAAGGTTTTAAAAGCTTCAATTTAGACAACTGAAGCTTTACATGATTTCTCTCTTCTAAAAGGGTTCAGATCTGTGTGGGCATTCAGAAACCCAGGGAAGCTGATGGGGTTTGTGCTGTTTCACCACATATTAACCTTGATGTTTCGTCCAAAAACATTAGTGCTGACCAGTCATAACTCAAAAAACCTAGCATCATAATTTGTAGAATTTTGTGGAGAAGCATTTACTGCTCATGAAAATATGCAGGCATTGACTCCAACTTCTTGCAAAGGCAGGTGGCACCACAGGGCTCTCTCCTTATGGCTGATACACCATGGCAGAAATGTGAACTAATATTATTTGGTCTGAATATACTGATTGTTTTCAACTCTCTGGAGAAGAGAATTTATATGGTTCTGAAAATTAAAATTATTTTCCTTCCTTCTCCACCAGGACTCCTTTGCATTGGTAAGAGAGAAATAAACTCCCAATCCTCCAAACTTACATACCCAGGTGCTAGTGCATCATTATCCCACTCCTGGAGCTAGTCCTGGGTGGAAGCAGAGGGATGAGCCCAGCCACCTGTGGCAGCTCCCTGGTCCCTTTATCACTGACAGCCGAGTGCCCAGTGCCAGGGAGAATGAGACCCCTCTCTGCAGTACCTAGTTAATAGGCCAGCTTAGCTGCAGCAAGCATGCATCCTTGGAAACACTGACAGCCACAGAAGAATTGCTCTCTGATCTGCTGTCCTGGTTTCCAGTGCAATCGAGTTCATTTTCTCCCTAGTAACTGGTGCAGGGTTGTGTTTTGGATTCTGAAAATAATAATGCTGATAACACACGGATGTTTTGGTTGTTGCTGGGCAATGTTTACACTAAGTCAAAGGCTTTTCTGCTTCTCACCCCACCCTGCCAGCAAGGACACTGCAGGGCACAAGGATCTGGGAGGGGGCACAGCCAGGACAGCTGACCCCAGCTGATATTCCATACCATAAGATGTTGTGCCCAGTATATGAACTGAGGGAGAAACAGGTCAGAGGCCCCTGCTCAGGAAGTGCCTGAGCATGAGTCAGTGGGTGGTGAGCAATTGCACTGTGCATCGCTTACCCTCTTTATTCTAATTGTCATTGTTCTTCTTTTCTCTTCCTTTTTTCTCCTATTAAACTTTTTGTCTCAATCCCCGTATTCTACTTTGATTTTTTTGCCCCCAATTCTCTCCCACATCCCACTCACAGGGCAGGTGGCAGAGTGAGTGAGTGGCTGTGTGCAGTTTAGCTGCCTGCCAGGTTAAACCAACAGCACCTACACACAGCCTCTCCTTCACAAAAGTGTGACGTTGTTTGCTTTACTTCTTTTTTTAAACACGGGCACAAAACAAGATCGCATCACCAAGGATGATGTGGGATTCAATATCAGAAGTTACTCAGTTTTTAAGCTATAATAACAGTATCTCTAAATTCTTCGCTTTGAATATAAATAGAATGCCACTGCATTTCACAAATACCTAGGCTTCACATGCTTTGGATTTTTAAATTGGCTGGATTGTAGTGCTTTTGATTAAAATTAAACAATACTCTTTGTCAGCTGTTGTGTGAACAGTGGCGTGTTTGTCATTCAGGTGATGCCATGATTTGAGCCGGTACACAGTGATACAGTTAATTTCCCAAACGGAAGTTGTTGCTATAGCTCCACTGTGGGACAGCACAGATCAAACAAAAGACTTTTTCATGGATGCCAGTTCAATCCTAGCATTCATCTTTGGCTGTAACAAGAATGCATCTGTTTCCCACAGCACAGCATAACAAGCATATTTAAATGCTGCAGGGGGGATAAGAGTAAAAGGTGGGGGAGCAAGGGATGGGCTTTGCTTTGGGAAGGAAAAATAACCCAGCAAGATTTGGGACTTCCTCTGCTAAAGGCTTTATCACAGCAGATTGCTTTGAGCTGATCTTTAACCTCCTTTTGGACAACCATACAAGAACAACTTGGCATGACCTTTGCTCACTTGTCTTTTAAGAACAAGAAGTGGGAATTCTGGTGGTTCAGAGCCAACAAGATTTCCTCAAGGCAAGTGTGATAGCTGCAGAGGAAAGTGCAAGACAAGCATAGTAACGAAGATGGTAGGCAGCAAAAAACACAGTATGGAAGAAGCAGCTCAGGAAACTCCCAGATTTCAACAAAAGGTGACAAAAACTTATTTTTCTTTTTTTTTTTTTTTGTTTTCTCAGAGCTGTAATTTAAATATGTAAGTTATTAATAGTAAATACTAAAACTCATTATAAGCTTTCCAAGGTAATATAAACAGTAGCTTACATTAGCATAGGGAAGTAAAAATGGAGTATAGTATCAAAACTAAGTTAATTGGACAAAATTACTGTATTGAAGATTATTATTCTTTTTAATGACTAGAGTGTGCTTGATCTGCTGCAAAAACAGTAGGACAAAAAGTTAAAACTCCCAGATTCAGACATTATACATTAAGCTTATAGTAAGTAATGCTTTGATGATGGAAAAAAATCTGTTAAATCTAAGAGTGGTGGTATAAAAACAATGCCAGTAAATCGTGAACGACAACAAGATGGCAAATTCACCTGTACTATGTCTACCTCAAAATGCTTAAACATTATTATATTGCTGTTAAGTACAGACTGTCTTTGAGGAGAATTGTGTATGTGTGCATGCTACTCAAGATATGAGTGTATATGTTCTATGTGTACATTTCCTACAAATACAGAATATTTCATTATCTTCCTTTTAATCCTTACATTGGTCTGAATTTAAGCACATTATCACTAAATTAACTTAAAGTTTTTTCTTCTAATTTCATCCAGCGCTGACCACTTCTGCAGCTGCTTACTGAACTGTGCTATGCATGTGACATTTCAACAAGCATTATTTAACTGTGTGTGGGACTAAACTCCTAAAGAATCACAGATTTCATAAATTAAAAATAAAAGTAATCTCAAATTATTACTTTACAAGACATCTTTGCTTTCAAAACTCTTACACATATAGTTAATTGACAAAAGTATGAAAAAATAGATGCTTCTCCATTACTGATATTGTGTTTATCAATAATGATAATGCAGACATTTATGTTAAAAGAGTAAATTCCTTGCTTAACAGGCCTCTAAATACCTTTTGTTCACTGCACAGCTCTTTTTAATTTCCTACCTGAGTTACTTGCTAACAAGTAGAATGAAGAGAATGAAGAGAATAAAGTTGTTATTAGGATGTTAAAGGCTCTGAAGTAAAAATGTGAAATAGAAAAAAAGAACATACACTAATTTCCATTACAACAGAAAAAGTCTATGGAATGAACATTCAGAGACACTTTTTTTCTTCTTTCTTAAACAAACACAATTCAATTCTGATTGCAGTTAAATTACAGCAAATCCTAGTAACTGGACCAGAATTGGTGGAATTATGCTAACTGGAACAGAGAGCAGAATCTCATCACCTGCTTGCCTAATACAATATTCCTATTCAAGCTTAGAAGAAAAGTACAAAATATTATAATGTACATTAAATAGTGAAGACAAGTGAGAGCAAACTCACAGAAAATGAGCCCTCACATAATTATAATGTCTAAGAATTAAGTCTGATGCCAATGGTATTCAAGAGCATACAGCTATTGCCACAGCATGAAAGTCTCTGTTTTAACTACTTTCAGCACTCTCTTTACAATTGCACAAAAATTAACAATTAATGTATAAGCAGACCATTATTGCAGAGAGGCTGTTACATTTCAAGACCTGGCTGAAGATCAAATGTGCTTCCATGGGTGAATACTCTCAGCATTCACTATTTCACATCCCTTTGGTAGAAAGCAGAACAGCATCATGAGATGCTGCAAAGTCTTGTAATCCTGACAACTCTGGTGCTGGAAAAGGCTGTGCTCACACTGTGGGGAAGCAAGAAGGGCCAAGTGCTCCCTGCAGTAGGGGAGTCTGGCAGGAAGCTGGGGCCTTTTCCCCCAGCCTGAGGACTGTGAGCAGGGCAACCTGGAGATGGGAGTCAGGACAAGTCCACAGAGATGAGACTGGTCCCAAAACAAACCAGAAACACAACTCAGGCTCAGGTCCAGTGATGGTAACCTGGGTCAGATGCAGCCTAGTGATCATCAGGCAAGCTGTAGAATGATCTGGGTTTGAAGGAACGTTAAGGTGATCTAGTTCCAACCCTTGTGTCACTGGCAGGGACACCTTCCACTAGACCAGACTGGTCAAAGCCCAGGTCAGTCTGGCATTGAACACTTGCACTGGGGAGTCACCAAACAAGTCCATTGGACAAGGCAGGTTCCAGGTCGGGTTAGGGAGCCTGGGGCATGGCTGTGGCTGAGCTGGATGGAGAACAGCACTCCTACAGCTCAGCTCCATCAAGGACCAACAGCACAGGCCAGAACTCAGAGCCCACGAGCAGAGGGCAGGGGACCCAGGTGAGGCTTGGTCAGGACTGTCAGTGCCCTCACAGCCTTGACAGCAATTCCCATTCCCCACAAACAAGCTGTGTCCCCACACCTGAGGGCTCAGAAGGAGGAGAGGGATTTAGTTGATGCAGGTTGTCAGTGGGTAACTTTACGGACACTCAACCAGGACAGGGACAATAGCCTGGAAAGGGGCCATAGCAGATGGAACTAGAGGGTGGCAGAAACCCTACAGACCAGCACCAAGGGACTGCCAGGTGGGTTCTGAGAGGAGGTTCGCTCAGGAATGGGGGTTGGACAGGGGACCAGTACAATGTGGACACCAAAGCGTGTCAGGCTGACGGCACAGGAGAAATTGCAAAAGATCCCACACAGCCATGGGCCAGGCCCCACTGTGCCCAACACAGGACTTAGGAAGGTCTGATCTAGCTGTCAGGGTAGCTAGCTGTCAGGGGGCAGCTAGCTCCATGAGGACAAGGAGACAATGACATGGCTGGTGGGGGTGGGGGATTGACACCCAGAGCTACGTCCCACAGATCTGGGCAGGGTGAGCTGTCATGCCCAGGCCAGAGCCCAGATCATCATCCAAGACTTTGGACCTGCCTTATCACCACAGACAAGGTAGAAACACAAATCAGGTCAGGCCTAGTGGTGGTGTCTCCTTGTGTGTTGCTGTTCCAGTGGCATCTATTCTTGCATTCCAACACTAGCAAGCCACAAATTTTTAATTCCTTTCAAGTCCAGCTTTTGATTCTTCCTGTGGACTCTAGCAGGAAAGTAACTTTCCAGTTAAGTTTGGTACTTGATCTTCCTTAGTTTAGCAAAATGGAAGAAGTTGTTACAGGAAGAGGCATTCAGATAATAACTAGTAAAAGCTATAGCTCCCAGATAGCCATTTTACAGTGCATAAAGTAGGTCTTTGGCTTCAAATAAAGTGTGTGTCTTCATCCAGATCATGAAACTCTCCAGTTATTAAGTTTTTGGTACCCAAAATATTAATGTGAACCCCTAACAATTGCTCAAATGCAGTTTACAGTATGATTTCTTATGTTTCACTTGGCAGTTTTGCATTTGGAATAGTATGGGGAAAAAGCTGTGAAGGCACCTGTGTGAAAAATTGACAAATGGAAAGATAAAGGTTGACAGGAACAGTGGAGAAAAAAAAAAAAAAAAGTATTGGAGACTTGTAATCCTGGAAAAGACAGCGTGACAGAATACTGATGTTCAGTCCAAGAAGTTTGAAATTGAGCTGGTGGAAAAGGAAGGCACCAGAGAAATTGAAAATGGATAGAAGTGAATGCAATACAAATATGTTCAAGAAAGGTAGTCTTAGCTTTGTGTGGATTTAAGGAGATTGGAGTGCTTATCTGGAAAGCCAGAAAAAAAAAAAGGGGGATAGAAGGGATAGCAATACAGTTTAAATGTAAATAGTAAAGAGATTTTTCTTAAATTATATTTTATCTGTAACAATAAGAAGGAGGGCAGAGAATGTGAATCATTTAAACAAAGCGAGAGAGATCTGTAGCATTCAGCATTGTATTTCTTGTAGCAGTAAAGTTGCAACTGTAGTCCTGTGCTTGCACCACTCTGTAAGAAATCTACAGAGAACCCAAAATGGGACCTATGAGAAATTATTGCAGCTGGGACAGTTTAGTCTAGAAAAGTCAAGAGATATAACAAAAGTACCAGCCTGCCTGCTGAATGTCAGCTTTCTACTCCAAATCCTCAAACTATTGTTTCAAAATCTTAACCACAATAGTCATACAAAAGCCCAGGAGACTAAATCTGTTCTCTGTGTCCAGTAGCAAAAGCAAGAAGAGGCAGTAATTTGCAGCAATGGAGGCTCAAATTAGACATTCAGAAGAACTTTCTGGTAAGAGTGAGCAGTGTTAAGAGTGGATTAAATAGATAATTTGGGTTCTGGTAAGGGAATGACCAACAGAGGTTAGCTAATCAAAGTGCTTTCTAACCTCTGAGCATCCATCAATAAAGTGTCACTGCTGAGAATCCCTCAAATCCCTCAACCTCTCCTAACAACATTTACTCAATAAGTAAAAGCTTAAAATGATTATTAAAATCAGCAAGGACAATCTAATAATGGGGCAGACTAACTTAACATTTCCCACACTAAGTGACCATCTCTCTGACTCGGGAAGAATGAAATGAAGACAGATATCCTCTTGGTCAAAACCCAACCATGCTTTCTCACTGTTTTCTTCAGAAATGCTTATAAAAGTAGTTCATGGAAGAGCAAGAACAGAAAGAACTCTCCCAAAGTGGGTATCCCCACTTATTCAAAACAGTGCTACAAAGCACAGATGGATGGCATCACCAAAGGCCACTATTTTCAAGAATTTGTGTATTTCATGTGATTTACATGTAAACCATATCAGAATTAACATGGCATTTTTAGTTAAACTCTTACATAAAGACTGACTAATATGATTCTATACAAGTATCCTGAGAACATAGATTTTATTAAACATCACCTCTTCACTATGTTATTGTGGAAATAACCAGGTATAAATTCACGCTGTAACAAATACTATGTTTTTACTTTTCATAATATATGGACTGTCATTGCATATAGAAAAACTTTGTGGATTTAATCTGTATACATTTTATAAGACTATTTCATAAATAGTAAATATTTTTGATTTATTCTGACAAAAAGAGGATAGCTTATAAGCATTGTGCATTCCAGTGGAATAATGAACTGCTCTTAAAAATTAATTAAAGCTACAGTATCAGCCAGCATTAAATGGAAGCAGCAAAGTGATTGCTGTTGGAGATGATGAAAACCTATAGGCTGTAGTTTAATTCATACCTTTCATTCTCTACCTTTTTTTCCCACCTACACAGGAGGGAAAAAAAATCAACCATTGTGGGGTTTTAATCTCAGTCTAAAAATATATGATTTAACTAATTGACCATCTCAGCAATAAAGTATCTTTTTCTGCTTTTTTTGACTATTAATTCTAGCATGTCTAGAATTAGCATGACATTGATAGATACATGGACACATAAATACAGGGATTCATGCATACATATGTACATACATAGAAACACAATATTTTAGCAAACCTGCTCCAGAAATAAACCATTCCTTCATTTTACAAAGTCTTGCAGTTGACCTTATGCAATCTTACAGTTAAAACCTTCAGTATCCAAAATATATCCATTGAAGCAAGATTTATTAAAGCTCATGGGTTAAATATTCAGTAATTTATTCTATTATGTTTTCTTGTAGATGCTTGGCTTTGAAGTCAAACACTAACCACACTCTTTTTTTCACAGTTTCCTGATGACTTTTGAACAGGAATCGTGTGAGGGTCTGCTTGTCTTCATTTTGACTCAATTATAAGTCAGAAGACTTTTGCAGCCTCTCTTAGGCAAAGACCATTTTAAATGCAACTTTTGCTGTGCTAACTGGTGCTTGATATCCATGAAGCTCAGAGAGGTGTCATACTTTCAGTTTGAGAAATGAGAGGATTAAATGTAACATCTAAACTTTAAAAAAATCTTTTATAATTAATTGTTGCAGTTTGAGAACTGAAGTTCTGTATAAAAAAAAAACCCAAACCACTATATATCAGGTGGAACCTTCCTAACAACTGAGGTTTTTCCCTGTTTGATGCCTATTCAATTCAGACCTTGAAATTAGTGGTAGGAAGATTGGGATCATGGTTTCCTGGCTTGTTTGCCTGTAATTTGTACACCCTGGGACAAGATTTTTATGCATCAGATGTCTGTTCAACCCAAGCAGCTGTTGCAAAGAGCTCAGTCATTAAAGTCCATGTTGATGTGTCCCTGTTACTCGTGAAGAAATGGCAGGAAGCTGCCCAGGAGACCATGATCATCTTGGCATAGGATATTGGTTACAGAAAAAAATTAGAGGCATGAACCTCCCCATCCATGACTCTTGCTCCACTGTTCTTTTAAAAGCTGGCTGACTTGTAAAGATTCACAGAAGACCATCTGTTGAGCTTTTCCAATCAAACCTAATTTGTATTTATTTATTTTAGAGAGTAAAGAAGACACATTCAGATTTTTGAAAGCTCATTTAGCCCCAACAGCTAGAAGACACAGTTTAGGATACCTTATTCAAGATATCCAATCTGTTGATTAAGATTCCTAGACAAATTCCATTTGGACAGACATGACAGACCCTACATCCTTCTCTCTGCCATTATTTTGTCTCTCTCTTGTAATGAGGTACACAATATTTTTTTTCAAACTCTTCAAACAGAAGGATAGAATACATAAAGTATTTACCAGAGATGGAAATTAAATAAGCAGCATGAAACATATTCCACTTCCATTTTGAAATTCTGGCCCAGCTTAGATAGGTGATAACACTACTGCAAGAGAGACATCATTCTGTAACGTTACATGTATATGGAAGAACCTATCTGTAGAGAAGATGAATCAAAATGCAGCTGGAGTCAATAGCACATTCTCAGCATGAAAGCAAAGATGAAATTCGGCCTTTCATACCGAAGAAGGCAAGGGAATTTACATTTCCAGTATATTGGCAATCATCCAACTTCAAGAAAGTCTGCTTTCCTTTCATCTCTATTCCCATGCACCTGCCTGGTCAGGGAGGGCTGGACACTCCCCGTGAATATGTCCATACCTGGTGCTACTCCTTCAGGACACCAGCACCAATCTCTCAAGAGCTGGCATTTGTGGTTGGGTTTATTAAAAGGCTGCCTGCTACCTCTGGTTGCTCCAGTCCTAGCATTGCTCATCTGTGCTGTCCAAATATTCTTCTAACAGCATAACACTCCTGCAAATATTTTTCCTAAGAAAATGAGCTACAAATTTCAGGCCGAGTGCTGCATTAATCATGGTTTAATCATTTCCCTTGAGTATGCTTTCCATAATGTGTGAGTAGTTCTTGCAGAATCACTGATAAAGGAACTTACTTAATAAGGAAAAGATTCAGCTGTGAGATTCACTTAGTTTGGCTGCTTGTTTTTCTTGCTTTCTCACCTCTTTTGACATGTATTTTCCTTTTTTCTTGACAGCTGTCTCATTCTTTCTTTTGACATTCTCTTTTCTTTCTATTTTCTTTCTCATCTCCTCTTATTTACTTATCTACCTCTTTCCCTTTCACCTAGTTTATACATTTTTGTATTACACTTGGTTTTCTTTGAAGATGTGTGAAAGATAAATACATTTGGAATTCGGGTCTCAAGGGGAAAGACCCTGAGGCACAATTTGCTTGTAGCTCCTCACGGGTCTGGATGGCCTTAGACGCTCGCGTCCTCTGATGAAGTCTGATTTTTAAAAACACTGACAGAGCCCACTGAAGCTAAGTACTACTGAAATCCACTTTTTTGATTCAATCAAGGTTAACAATAGCCTATGAAGCCTCTCTGTTTTAAAAAATTTTGGCTTTATATTATCTTGGTCATATTCTCATGCTATTTAAGAGTAAGAAGGATGGTAATTTCACTTCAGCTGTGTAGAAGCTGTACAGCACAACCGAAGTTGTAGTCCTAGTTCCTGAGTAGGTGTCAGCCAGGTTCCTTGTGAAGGGTCTGGGAGCTCTGAATTTGCCTGTGATTAGAAGCATTTTGCTGCATTTAGAGAGCTGCTACTAATACAGCCACGTTCTTTACCCATCTCTCGGCAGAACAGAACGACGCTTTTGCCAAAACTGTTATAATAGCTTTCACTAAAAGGCAATTAGTTTCTTCAGCACCAAGAATTTGGTACTCCCAGCATCGTACTCCTCCCCGGGGAGGGGAGCGGACAGTCGCCCTCGGGCAGCCCGGCGGTGCAGGGCCCCGGGAGCGGGCTCGGCAGGCAGGAGCTGTCCGGTCAGCACCGCCCGCCTTCGGCTGCTTCTGAACCAGCCAAACCTCACCGCGGGTCGCTGTGAGGGGGCTGCCGAGGCCGCCCGGCCCGGCTGTGCCGCCGCGCCCGGGCTCGGGGCGGACACACCGGTGCGGCTCCTGGTGCGGCGCTGCCTCCCGAAGGCCCGCACCGCTCCGGCACTGACCGCGCCTGCCGTGCTCGGAACTCGGTTCAGTGTGAGCCAGCAGTGCCCTGGGGGCCAAGAGGGGCCAATGGGATGCTGAGATGCATCAGGGAGAGCATTGCCAGCAGGTCAGAGAGGTGATCCTGCCCCTCCACTCAGCCCTGGTGAAATGAGTGCATTTGGAGTGCTGTGGCCAGTTCTGGGCTCCTCAGGATGAGAGAGACGTGGAGATCCTGGAGTGGGTCCAGTGGATGGCAACAAATATGATTAAGAGACTGCAGCATCTCTTTAACAAGGAAAAGCTGAGGAAGTTGGGCCTGTTCAGCAACTACAAGAGACAACTGAGAGGAAACCTCATTAATGTGTATAACTGTCTGAAGGGAGGGCGCCAAGAGGACGGAGCCTTTTGGAGGCTCCTCGCGGGATTGCCAAGCTTAGGACAAGAGGCAAGGGGCAGAAACTGATGCACAGGAAGTTCTACCTGAACGTAAGGAAGAACTTCTTTACTGTGCAGGCTGACCGGTTAGTGGAACAGATTGACCAGAGAAGTTGTGCAGTCTCCCTCCCTCACTGGAGCTGTTCGGGAACGTTCTGGACGCAGTCCTGTGCCATGGGCTGTGGGACGGCCCTGCTCGAGCCGGGAGGTCGCAGCCGCTGATCCCCGCGGTCCCCTCCAGCCTGGCCCATTCCCCATCCTGAGACTCGCGGGGGCGGTCCCGCCCGCGGAGCCGCCGCGGGCAGCGCGCGGTGGCGCGGCAGGGCAGCAACCAACCAGGAGCCCGCATGCAAATGAACTGCCACGCCCCCCGCGCGCGGAGTGGGGCGGGGCCCGCCGGTTGCCGTGGCGACGCGAGCGGCCGAGCCCCCGGGCGGCTCCCGGGGAGACCCCCCGCGCCGGGCGGGCCCGGGCGGCGGCCATGCCAGTGCGTGCGGCCGGTGCTGAGTCAGGAACAGGCATCCCCAAATCCCCCTCCGAGACCATGGAGGAGCTGGAACACACCTGCCCGCAGCCGCGCCTGGTGAGTCGGGCCCGGCCGCGGCCCACCCGCTCGAGCCGCCCCGGGTGCTGCCGGGCTGCCGGGCCAGGGGCGAGGGAGGGAGCCCCCGGGCGGCCGGTGCCGCCTCACGGCGGGTCCCTTTGTGCAGCGCCCGGGAAAGGGCGAGTGAAGGCTTTCCGTGATGGGCCGAGCCGTGCCATGCCGTGCCGGAACTCGGGGCAGTGCGGTGACAGCCAGGCAGGATTCCTGGTCTGCCCGTTAAAAGCCCGGATCCCCCGCGCTCCCGAAGGATCCGGGCGCGCCCGGGCACCGGCGCGGCTGCCGCGTGTGTGCGGGTGGCGGGGGGCGTGTGGTGGCCAAGCCGTGTTACAGTGTAGAAAGCTGCCTGTTTCTAGTAGTGAATGCAGAGCAGCGGCCCGCGCTCCAAGGAGCCGGTGGCGGGGAGCGATGGCCGGTCCCAGTCTCTCCCGCCGGGAATGGCACCCCCGGGGGCTCCTCAGTGGCCGCCCGGCCCCCCTCTGCCCTGCGGGCTTGCTCTCGGGCGGGTTACTGAGCCCAGGAATGGCAAATCCCGCTTTTCTCAACTTTAAGAGTCCTGTGAGGAGTTGCCCGTTCGATTCGGGGTGTGTAAGGGGGAAGAGAGAGAGTCTCGGAGAGCTGCGGTTTTAAGGGGGACTGGAGAATGAGGGAGGGCCGGGAGTGACACTTAACTCCTCTGATGTTCTTCGCTTAAAGACTCGCTCAGACCGTGTAGACAACTTTCCAAGGCTGCTGTACCCCAGGAGTTCAGGTTCTGAGAGCTGTCCTTCTTTTCATGTGGTCGTTTAAAATTCTTCGAGTGTTTCCTTGCTTCTTATTTAAATCTGTTATTATTCCCACCACGAAAGATCTCTCTTTACCCCAGCATGGTATGCACCATTGGCAAGGTGGTAGAAAGTTAATAATAACAATACATAATTGCAATCACAGAATTGTGGAGGCAGTGTCAAGATGTGAAAACGCATGATGTACGCAGCAGTTTAGTAGTGGAAATTAGATCATTTAACACCAGAATTCAGTCACAGTGCTAATTAAAACATATTTAAACATCAAACTTCAGTAATTAAATTCAACACTGTAGTTGAGACATTGTTCTGATATGACAAGAAATAGCAACAGTCATTGGAGCTGACCTAAATTAATGTTTTCTTCTTGCTCATGTTATAATTAGATTCAGCTTTAAAGAAGACTGTTAATTTGTTCATGTAAAGCTTTTGGAGCTGTTTTAATAGGGAAAGTTATCTCAGGTGTAGCTACTGCAGTGTGTTCGTACAGGCTGTCTAAGATTTCTCTGTCAAAAGCTCAGATATAACAACCTGTTTGAATATATTACTCTGTGTAGTCTGACATTTTAAAAGATTTTAAAGAAAGGAGTGACAATATGATACCAGTATTTACAGTATCATGCATTCCAGTATAATTCCTGTGGAAATTAAGGTGACAGAGTACATGAATGAAACAGGAATTCATTACGATGTTTTAGATCTTCCTGAGTACCAATAATGGACAATGGAGACATTTTAAATAATTTTTTCAGAAAGTGTGTCCTTATGAAGTGATACCTTATCAGCCATCAGATCTGTGTTACCATCAGGCTAAGAAAACGTTGCCTGGTGAAGTATAATGCAATACACTGAACTCAGAGCAGAGGGAGTGAGGCAAACAAGTGTAGTCAAGCAGTGTCTGAAGTGAGGAGGATTAAGGGCAGGTGTTCTGAAGAGTTAAAGTGAATCATCCTTGACAGTCTGATAACATGGACATCAAGTTCCTCTCAGATAGTTTTTAAGATCTTCAGTACTTGGTCGGATCTCATCTTTTGAAGGCAGCATGTGCAGTGGTGGGCCAGTAACCTTGTCACCTAGATTATTAGTGTAAAGGGAAGAGGGTGTCTTAAATAACATTTTAGTATTGTTTGGACCTCAGGATGATACCTCAGGATGGCTTTGATACCTTAGAGTGATATAACTGGTGGCAAGTCTGTGATATTTACAGATGACTTTTTAATGCTGTTAATTGGTTCTCGCACATCTCTAATTATCTGGGCTTTCAGGTTATAAATAGGCTAAGTTGTAGGAAGCAGTTTTTTCTTGAGAAATCACCTCAAATTTTACAAAGTGGAAAGGGATTTGGTCTTTTCTGAAACTGTTGTCCTTTTCATTGAATTATTTCTTTAAAGCCTTAAAACTGTGAGTATCTTTAATGGGTATCTGCCATTAGACCTCTGATTTTAGGTTATGATGTCTGCTAGCTTGTCAGGAACTGTCACATTAGGACTAAAGAACCTGTGTCCTTCAAAGATCAGGAAATCAGGGGACACTGAAGGCAGTTCTAGGGTAAGTTTCAATGTGTATTGAAACCTGATGCTTTCCAGTGCCTGGTACTGTTGTAATTATAAATTGCCATTAATTTTTTCCCAAGACACTCTGTGCATTTTCTTAACCAGCTGGAGCATTAATGAGCATTTGTGTGGCTTCAATCAATTCCTCTGCTCCATCTCTGACTTAACCTTTGTCTTCTTTATATTCTCACCTTCCATGTATCTTAATGCCAGGAAAATGTCTCTCTGAGCGACCCCACGTATCTTGGTCTCAATGCACAGCAGATAAACAAACTCATCAGGATCACAGGTTTTATCCATAGTGGTGATTTTAGGAGTTTTGTAGTCCAGAAAAAAACCTCTCACAAATAGCATTTCTCCAATCCTGGTTTATATCCTTTTGCATTTACCCCTTTTCTTATCTGAACCAAACTACTGTGTTAGGCCATTTTGTCATCTGCTGCAGTCCCATTCATATTTTTAAGCCTCAGAATAACCATGGTTTGGTCATGGGGCCCTTCACTGTTTTCAGTGGGATAAACATGACCTCTGGTCATATCATGCCACACATTCATGGTATTGCAGTTGTCCTTGGATAACTTTCAGTCAGCTGCAGAGTGCTCTGGGCTGTGGATCTCAGCCTGGGAATCCTGCCCTTAGGGATTGCCTGCGTGCATCAGTACCAAAATGGAAAGCTCTTAGGAAGGAAATACCAAAGAGGAAATACAAAACCTTGTGAAATTATTTGCTTTTTAAAAATAATTTATTTATGTCACTTGGGATCAAGAGTTTGACTTTGGTCCCAGTGTGTAGGCCCTTGAAGGATTGGTGTGTTCTTTGAAAATTACCAACCCTTACCTGAAAGAAATAAACAGGCATTTCAGCACACTTTGTTCAGGAAGACAGTTCCATGTAATATCTTTCATAAAAGAAAACAATGGCAATTTATAAGGACAGTGCTGCAGATAAAGCAAACCCAAATACACATTGAAACTTGAAAACAAACTTCAGAACGTACTGCTTGATCTCATCTTTCCCTTGAACATGCTTAGAGCTTCTTTTCCTTGTATTTCATGTCTCTGTCATCCTGCACAATCATCAGTGGAAACATCTGGGAAAGCAAAGTACTCTTAGGACCTGGGAAACAATGTCTTATTTTTAAAATTGTCAGAGCTTAAAGGTTGGATAAGTTGAGGGAATGCAGGGCAATGCAACATACATTTCTATCATAGTACTTAATTTAAGAAACCAGATAAGCAGAACCCCACCTGAATTAGCTGAGGTGAACTGCAGGGGAGGTGAGGGAGAAGATAGGTAGGTATGTGTTTGGTTTGGCCTGTGCTCACAGGCACATCAGTGGATAGAGGGCAAGGCAGGAGGAATTAAGCAGCAGTTTCCATTAATTTGAAGTGACTCTATCTTTAAGATGACATAAGAAGCAGGTAAGTGCTTTTTGTGCTGTATGCTCCACCCTAGGCAGTGCTATCCCCAAGCACTGGGCTGTTCAGGGGTACACGATATCCACGCTGCCCTTGGATGTCTGTTCTCAGGCAGCTGAAGCTGTGGCCAGCTCTCATTTCTTGCCCAGGAAGTGGCATTGGGGCCTTGTGTGGAAGTGCCCAAATAGTTCATTTGGGGCTTTTTTCCACCATCATTGCAGGGACAGACTGGCTGGATGCTTCATCTTTCCATATGGCAGATAAAAGGTGTTCTGCCAAGGCACTGCAAGTGTCGCAGCCGTTTGAGGTTCACCCTTGCAATCCCAGCACTGCTCCAAAGCCCAGATTTACTTCTGTAGTGTGAGATTCAGAGGCTACAGCCTTTTACAGATCAATAGGAATTAGGTATTAAGTATTAAGGCCACTGAATCTGCAGTGCTTGGAGAATGAGACTAAAGTACAACTGAATATGACATCTCACATAGTTTTAGGTATCACCTGCTTTAGCTGTTTTGTTTTTCTTGATTTTTTAGAGAAAAAGAGAGTACATGAATTCAGTTTTTCCAATTATTCAAGTACATTTGGAAAACACTGGGGTTTTTTTTATTTTATTGAAGAGTAGAGAAGAACGTTTTAGTGTTTGCACACACTGGAACTGTATAATGGTTCAGAGAGTCACTCTGCCTCTTAAGACAATTTCTTGTTGCTACTGTTAAGCAGTGAACTCAAACACAAAATCTGAAATATTTGCAAGGAAAGTGTGCATGCCTTGGATTCCTGTATTTTCATCTCTTCATATTTACAAAGAAGGTTTCAAGAGGTTCTGATGCAACCCCTAGAATCATTTCAGTGTTTTATTTCCATGAGCTTTCATAGATCTTCATATTCCTCTTTCCTATATCACTGGAAGGCAGTTTTAATCAGGGGAACCAATGATTAATGTAGGGGAGGTTATTGTTGTTAAAAAGTGTCCCATGCATCTGTTTCTCTCTCACGTGATGTTATCACAGGGGGTCTGCCATCTGTTTACTTCAATGTGGCATTAAGCATAAATAAATATGTAAATAGCCTTACATTTAAGCAACCCAAAATTACTTTATTTGACTAAATATTTATTTGGTCCTTTAGAAGTTCACGTTTTGCCTCTGGATTAATTTTCATTTTCATAAATGTTGGCTACTATATAAAACCACAAACCCATAAAAATGTGCCAAGTGAGGTTTGTGCTTGGGGACATGTAGCAATTTTTGCTGCACTTAAAAAAAATAGATTACCCATAGACATGAAAAATCTGCTTAGATTTCCTCTTATTACATGACAGGACATGCAGTTTATGTATGTTCTGAAATGCTACAGTTTCTGCAAAGCCATGATGCAATACATATTTATCAGACACACAGAACTGCAGATATCTTTTCAGGAATCAGATATGACCCATAAACACAGGGAGAAAACATTACATTCTATATATTGCATTCTGTGCTTGCAAATGCAGTGATATTTTAGAAACAGGCTTTATTAGGAGAATATTACCAACTTCTTAAACTGTGCTGTTGCCTTCACTACATAGGTCTTTAAAAAGGAGTGGAAAAACACTGTAAATAGATTCTCTCTGCTCCCTCCTCAGGAACATAGACAACATTATAACATATATATAAAATGTAAAAAGAACTCAGCACATATGTGATGTGGAGCAGAAGAAATACAGAATTAGGAGGCAAATACTGATTACACAGGCAAGAATATGTGTAGTGTGTACTCACACATCCACAGTTGTGCACAAACACTCAGTACAGCCATAACTATCCCGGTGTGTCCTTTGTTTCCATGTGATCTGCATTCCTGTTTTACACACATACAAACAGATGGTGTAAGGTGAAATCCTCTTGAGAAAGACACTGGATGAATCAGGGATCTTGTAAAGAAGCCCATTGCCCTCCCCATGGGAAAATAGATCTTCCCTGAGTTTTTCTGCTGACAGCTGAGGAGCTGCAGAATATGTGTTCCTTGTGCAGGAGGAAAAAAAGGGTTGGGGTTTTTTTGCTTCTTCATAGCTCTGAGTAATGGTTTATACAAAGTGCTGTCCTACTTCTGACATGAAATAATTGATGAATGTAAAGTATCTCTGTAAAGAAGCACAAGTAGAGATTGATTATTGGGCCAAATTCACTGAATAGTTTAGGTATATAACTGAGTTGCTTTCAGAAGATTAACCCTTGCCTGTGTTAAAGCAGAGTTGGATTCTTTTAGCCATATATCAGGTGACTTTGCAAGTGACACTAAGTGGGGTGGGAGTGTTGATGTCCTTGAGGGTAGCAAGGATCTAGAGAGAGACCTGGGCAGACTCATCATGAGGACAGTTACAGGAGCTCTGTAAGGGAAAGTGTCCAGTCCTGCACTTGGGTCACAACAGCCCCATGCAACATTGCAAGCTGGGGGAGGAGTCACTTGAGAGCTGCCCAGCAGAAAGGAACTTGGGGGTGCTGCTCACCAGCCAGATGACCATGAGCCAGTGTGTGCCCAGGTGGCCAACAAGACCAATGGCACCTGGCCTGTATCAGCAATGGTTTGGCCAGCAGGACCAGGGCAGTGATTGTCACCCTTACTCAACACTGGTGAGGCCACACCTTGAGTACTGTGTCCAGCCACTTCTGGGCCCTCACTTCAAAAAGATACTGAAGTGCTGCAGTGTGTCCAGAGAAGGCCAACAAGGGTCATGAAGGGTCTGAAATGTGCCCTATGAGGAAAGGCTGAGGGAGCTGGGTTTGTGTGTTCTTGAGGAGGCTCAGGGCTCTCTACATCTGCCTGAAAGGAGAGTGTAGTGAGGTAGGAGCTGGTCTCTTCTGCTGTGTGTGCAGTGACTGGTCCAGAGGAAATGGCCTTAAACTGAGACAGAGGAGATTCAGATTAGAATTTTTTTTTTTTCAGTGTTAGGGTGGTCAGAGATTGGAATAGGTTGCACAGGAGTGTGTGGAGTCACCATCCCTGGAGGTGCTCAAGAGGCATCTGGATCTGGCGCTGGGTGATGTGTTTTGGTGGTTTAGGGACTACGGTGGTAGTGCTGGTTTGACACGTGGACCAGATGATCTCAAAGCTCTTTTCCAACCTTCATGATTCTGTGATTCTCTACAGCAATGCACAAATAAAAAGAAATGCATACTAGACATTCAGAAGACAGGAGCTGATGTTATTTCCGCTGAACTGATCAGTAAAACACGGAGTGGCATTAGAGCAGTGGTTATGCAGTTTTGGTCTGGTGACCGTGGCCAGCCTTCAGCATTACTCCGGGCCAGCAAGCACTTGCCACTGGGCATTGAGCTGCAAGTGCCCCACAGCCAGTTTGGCAACCGGTGCCCCTTTGAAGGAGCCACAAGCTTCTTTATCCTGGAATGCTGCGTATCCTTCCTTGGTGCTGGGATATCTGACAGCTTTCCTGTCTGTACCATCAGGACAGAAGAGCATCCAGGCTCACGGGCTTCACAGTGCCCTAGCTGCCGTTTGCCCTTTCAGTGAGTGCTGCCTGGGTCACTGGCAGGCAGAGCTCCTTCTGGCCATGCCAGGGGAGCGGGCTCAGGTGGATGAGTTGCCAAGGGTCGCAGTTTGCTTTCAGCTGGTGTTCATGGAGCTTGAGGTGCTTCATTGGCAACTCTTTCACTTGAACTCTGCTTGACTTGGGGCTCATCCTACTCTAGGATGATTTTGTTTTCTAACTAATGTGTTCCAGTTCAGTCAAAAGTCGTGGCTGTCATGCAGGAATCTTGTCACAAAATTCTTTGGCCTTTTGCAAATATTAGACTAAGATTACATAATAGTTGTTCTAGTTTCATAATCTATGAATCTCTACATATATACATCATTATACTTCTTGAAGAGGCAGTGGCAGCTGTTTTTCTTCTGCAGTATCTTCAATTTGTAATTGCATCTTGCACTTAATAATTACTGACTTAAGGATGAGCGAAGTATATTTGATTGAAGATAAAGCCCAGATTTGAAATGCTTGCAAACAGAATGCTGAAGTTACTGTTCTTAAAACGTTAGTTTGCCATATTTTTATTTTACATCCACCTCCATGAGGGAGCAGAATTGTTAGAGAACAGGCTAGACTTTTTTTGATACTGGCATCAATATTAGAACTGTTCGTAAAAAGTTTACCAGGAGAGAGCCACCAGTAACATTCAATTACAACTTAAATGCTCATAAATTTACCTGTTTGGATCAATGTTATTCACCCAAACAGGTAGGAGACAGCATGGTTTTCCTTTTTAACAATGTTTGCATCCTGAACCTCTAAGAGAAGACCTTGGTAGTCCTTAACATGGCCTTTCCACTTAAAAAGGTGTTCATACCTCAAAAACTTATTTACTTTTCAATAGTTTTGATGGGTTTTTTTCTTAAATATTCCTTGAAAACTGACATCAGTGTTTCCCGCTCTGTATTTCCCAACATCAGGAGCAGGTTCCCAAAACAATCGTTTCTCATATGGGTAGACCCTACCCATGTGATTTGTTCCAGTGAAATCACTTACCTGTTTTAAATACTGCCTCTGAGACAAAAGGTGGTTACAGCATCAGACCTCCCACAGAATTTCCCTGCCAGTTTAATTCTTTCATAAGCACAGGCCCAGCCTGCTTTATCAACTGTAGCTGTACTGGTTCATGATCTGAAATTCCACTGACCTTTGTTGATGGCAAAATCTTAGATGACAATGCAACTTTACCAAGACGAGGAGACAAGGTACTGTAGTTGCATGAATTAAAAAAAACCAAAAAAAACCAAAAAAAACCCCAGTAGCTCCTTCCAGTAGCTGTGTTTCCTACAGTAACCCTGCAGACAGACTTATAAAGGCAGGTGCACTATGGCTTGGATGGGTCTACATTTGCCTACTTAAAATAATATTTCTGTCTTCCATGCTGCTGTGTAAAAAACCCAGCCCAACTACGAAACATACAGAAAACAAGCAAACAATAACACAACAGGCTGAAAACAAAAAAGAGGTGTGGAGGTGCTTGTGTTCTTGACCTGTCATTTCAGACTCCTCTTCGTCTACAAATCACCAACAACTTTCCTTTTAATCATTCAAAACACAAGCATGAGTGTTTACCTTACGCCTAGGAGCTAGGTGAAATGGCTGTAGTAGCCCAAGAGACTGTGAAGAGTGATAATAAAAAGGCAGCATCAAGATACAGCTGAAAATAAGGTGTTTCTAGCTGTCATGTAGGGTTTCTTCTTGAAGTGTCCTGGCCCCAGAAGCAGCTCAGGGCTATCAGCACACTGTGCTCTGTTCTCTGGGCTGCTGTCTAAGCAAATAGAGCCGAGGGTTACCAAGACACTGCTGGTGTGGATGGAGCTGTGAGGTGCTTGCTGGAAAGCTCCCGTTATCTATCTTCCATCTTTTAATGTCTTGAATTTTATTGAACATCATTCAATTCTTTTGCAAATTTCCTAGAAAGCAAATAAAACACTATTTAAACTTCTCATAGAATGAAGAGCTTCTAATATGTAAGGGTTACTAAATATGATGGTTTCCCATACCTTTATTTTACTGAATGCTGTGTCTTCATTTCCAGGAAACAGGATTCTTACTGCTATCATCTTCTGAAGTAAATGTCATTAATAAGTCCTAGTATTGCAATGACTTCTCCATTTGTGACATGTGATAAGCTTTCTCTCACATACTGCTACAGGATGGTGCAGGTCTCAGGAGCTTACCTTGGTCCAAAATACAAGACTGATTTCACTTGCTTGACTAATTGCAAAATGTAAATGCCTAGAATATAAGGAAGGCAGAGATGAAGGGGAAAAACTGTCAGAGAAAGACAGAAGTACAAAGTCTTTGTCTAATAATCTGATTATTGACAAAACTATAGCAAACTTCCAAAAGAACTTTAATGGATTAACCAAAATGAAAAAGCTGCTATATTCATTACTTGTTGTTTTCTCACAATTCTAATTATTACCGTCAAGAAACTGGAAAGAATACAAGTAATTATATACAAAAGGTTTGATAAAGTATTTCTGAGTTTTAATAATTTCTTGAAATATTTTCTCTTATGGGCTTATATACAAACCAAATGGTCTCATTTTACTCATAAGATGTTTTTGTTAAGCTTAGCAATAACTTTTCTAGGACAGATAAAACAAAATAGTAGTGAGTAGTCATTTGGAAGCTGTTGCTATAGATTTCCTTTGATCTGTCAGCACATGGTGTTTATGCTTTTCTCTGTATGGCTTTGACAGAATATGGCTGATTATAATCTATTGCATTTGATGTATTTTCATATCCGGTAACTGAGACATCAGAGAGTAAAGGGAATATTGACAGGTCTGGTTCTAAGCCCTGATCTGTAAAGTCAGCTTTAATGATGAACATTTATAAAAGCTGGACCAATGGGAAGCTAATAGAAGTTTTTCTCCATTGAGCAGAGACTGAAAGAAAAATCTCAGTGTTGCAAAGGTGGTTACACGGATGAAAAGCACCCCTGTGTTTGCCTGGGGGGAAAAAGAGATATCTTCCTGCAAACCAGGCCTATTTTCTTCAAATAACCTCCAAGGAAACAACCTCTGCCAAGCTAGGAGCTGATTACCACTTGCAGACCTCAGACCATAGCCATTATTGTTTTAACATTTCTGCCTTCCTCTTTATCTCAGCAGGAACCAGGCTGTATAGGCTGCAGTGTAACTTGACCTTGCTTGGAGATAAAAAGACAGATTAGCACCCAGAAATAGCAAAGCCAGAAGCAAAAAGACAGTATTTAGAAAATAAAGGAAAGAGCTGGCACTGTATGATTATGTGTAATGTTCTACACTGTGCAGCGTGGGTGGCCTGATGAACAGTTCCCCTCCATGAAACCCAGACAGAAACTTGGGCTTGGTCATAGTTTCTCCATTTTTAACCTTGTCTGTTCAGAGATGCTATATTTTCATCATGAAGATGCTAATGAGGATGATTTCCTTTAACATTTGAGAGTATGGAAAAAAAAAGGAAAAAAAATGGAAAGGAAAAAAAGGAAAGGCACATAAAATTGCATTACTTGCAGTAAATGAAATGAATAGCAAATCAGCAGAAAGAACTGGATATGGATCTTTAAGTCTTTGTTGTTTTACTGCTGTCCTCTGAGCTTTCCATGCAACAAACGAGTGAGCCCAGAGATCAGCAGCAGTTAGGCATGACATGCCCTAAAGTGTCACAGGGATGCTAAGGAATGCTAAATGCTCAGTGCTTAATCATTCAGCATCAAAAATCTGAAAAAACAGCACAAAGGCAAATGCTGTGGGGATCATCCATGGGTACTCAAACTGGTGTGACAACTGTACATCAAATGGTCACTGTCAAAACCCAACCAAGCCACAGCTGCACAGCCATCATCTCCCATGGTGGGTTAAATCATGGTGGAGGCAAAGTGCCAGATTTCCTTCAGCTTTTCTCAACCACCACTTCAGCTCAAAAACAAAGCAAACCAAAACTCAGCTATGTTTTCATAAAGATTTCAAACCAAAAGCTGTAGAAGCATGTTTTTTTCCTATCAGACCATATGGCAGATAATAAATATCTGAGGGTCCGATGGCTTCCTACATAGACACAGGCAAAAAATACAAATTCAGTAATCAAGTTTCCTGACAGATAATGCCACGTCAGTCTTCACACATCCTCACACTGTCTCAGAGCAAGTACCCTTGTGGTGCTCTGATCACAGTTAGAGTATTTTAGTGCTATTACAGAATGTGTCAGACCAGAAGGGAGTTGTGGCTCAGTCAGGTCTTGTTAAGTGGGACTTAAGGTTGTGTGCTTGCCTTTATTTTGAATGGCTCCTCAAAATTATAGGAGATTCTGACTAAAACCACAACAAAACAACCTCTACACCCAGTTATCTGTACTGATGCCAGTGCAGGAAAGGGTGCTTGTTCAGAAGTGGCGGTGCATTTGCAGCTTTCTAAGTCCCAATTGGTTTTTCTGGCTGTTACTTACAGGTAAGAGAATACATTTTTCCTTGGCCTTCAGAGTCACTGAGAAGGGTTAAGCTGCTCACACCATCCAACCTGACTTTGTTCTGCAAACAGAAAAATTCACCCACCTCAAAGATGACCAAGCTTCTCTAACAGAGATAAAGAATTCATTTACATGACATGTTTTAAAAGCTTTATTTTCCTCACCACTCTACTTTGTGTGAATTGTGTGATCAAAAAGCAAAATTACCCAGAGAACAAACTGGCATGAGGTCTGGTTACAGCATTCTGCCACAATTAAATGGTCTTTCTATCACTACCTGGCAGTGAAAATAAATTTCCTTTCTTTGTACTTTTTCCTCCTTGCAGACTCTGACGGCACCTGCTCCATTCGCAGATGAAACAAGCTGTCAGTGCCGAGCACCCCATGAGAAGTTAACCATTGCACAAGCCCGCCTGGGAACGCCAGGTATGTGGAGAGAGCTACATCCACAGGATCATGGGCACTCCCAAAGCACTGCTTCTTCCATACAAACATCAATTAATGCTTATTTGTGCCTTCTACTCAAAAGCAAAAGCTTCATGTCTGGTGCTATCATGTAATGGAGAAGAAACCAACAACTACAGAGCCATTATGTTCTATTAGAGAAACAACAAGAGAAAACATTTCAAGTTAGAGTTTGATGTTTTTGTGGATGTTGGTTGGAAGGAAGGCTTGCCAGCCCACTCCAGCCAGCCTGAAAATTGTGTTATGTAGTAGCTACCTTCTGGATTTTCACCTCATACTGCCTCTGTATGCTGGAACACTGTTGCTTCACTGATGTTCCTGTTGATCACATCAGACCTTCAGTGGCCTTAAAGGTTCCTTGCCAACTTCTTTATCTGGGCATCTGTGATTGGACTGGGGAAGCAGGATGATTTCACATGAAGTCCCAAATACTTCCTTCACGCTCCCCGTATTTCAAGAGGTTACTTTTTAAAAGTTTCTGTTTACTTATTCTACTTATTTAAAATTAGCTTTTAAAATATGTACACATTATAGGAGTAAGCTGCAGCTTTCCAGTTAGCAGTGCAAGGAACATTGTTTTCCCATGGACACCTGGATGTCCTGATTGCAGAGACATCTCTCTGCTGTCACTGAAACACAGTCCATGGAGGTCTGAGGTCTGTTGCTTTCATCTCCACTATGCTTTTGATTGGAGGTGGCAAAGCATGTCATTTGAGAAAGCAAGTCCTTTTTCATTCTGGAGGCTGCTGCTAAAGGTGCTGTACAGAAGGAGTTATAAGGGTGATAGCATGAGAAAAAGAAGCTGTAGGCTCATTAAAGAAAGGAACTTGGGGAAAGTCTGGAAAAAGTGAAGTAAAAGGTTTACACAGAAGAGGTAAGCAATAGATTTTTACAGCAGTAAGCTGTGGAAAAAGTCAAGGCAAGAGGGGAGGAAAGGGAGGTGATAGGAAAAAATCCATAAGGCATATCTGATTAGAAAGGGAGAGAGAAAAGAACAAGACATATGGTGGAACTCTGAATGAGGCAGGAAGATGACATCTTTGCTAAATTAAAATATGGGGATGATGGATGATAATAAATTGGGGAAATCTGAGGGAATACAGCAGAGAGTACAAAGAATAAGTAATGCACAGTATGAAAAACTGCAGGTTCACCTGTGGTGTTTTTGAATATCAGAACTGGAGTAAATCTCTGCAATCATCTGATCTGGGAACAAAATGCCATCCAGTAGAATTAAGTGCAATTTGTTTGGGATCTGAAAAATCACTGTTGTGTTTCTTTCTCCACAGTTGACAGACCTGTCAGAGTGTATGCAGATGGAATATTTGACCTCTTCCATGCCGGCCATGCTAGAGCTCTTATGCAAGCCAAAACTCTATTCCCAAATAGCTACTTATTAGTAGGAGGTAAGATCAGAGTTATTTATTGCACTGAATTTTTGCTTCTGTGCTTCACTATCAAGAGAGTTATTGCTGTGCTCCCACCCCCAGCTGTTTCTACACTATGACTTGAATGCTACTTTCACTCAGGGGCTTTCTATAGGTGATTTGCCTTGAATTACATCTTACAATTGCATCAATTAAAGTAAAAGTCAAATTCTGCCCTCAGCAGCACAGGCACAATTCCCATTCTAGTTAAAGCAGGTGCCTGCATGGCCCTGAGCTTAAAATAGCTCGATATGAATAATTTAGCTTTTTCAGTTATTTGCTCAAAATTGTTCAAAGATGGAAATGAGTGAATGAGAACAACCATTATTTATTTCTGGCTCATTGGTCCCTTTGCCAGCCAGGCACAGACCATGACCTCTGCCTGCCACGTCCAGACCCCGCCTTCAGCATCATCACAGAAGCTAAGTCTGGCCCATTGTCATTGAAGAACCAAATGTAGGTCATGAGTGGAATGTAATTTCAGTTCACAGGTATATCCCCAGGCAGGTTACTTTCTTAATTTTTATTTTTTTTTTGCTATGAATATCTTCTTTTCTTGCTGTATGCCTGGCTAACAGCTGTTCAGCAGTTGGCCTGTGCCAGAGAAGTCACTGGAGGGTGGCTCTTTCCTGCCTAGTTGGCTGTGCAAGCCCTGCTCTTTTGAAGCCTCATGAATGTGCAGTTTGGTTCCATTTTCCTTGCACCTCCAGGGTTGAGATATTCCTCGCAGAAACATTTCACAGCAACCTTCATTCAGCTGCTCAAATGCTTTACAGTGAACATGAGTGCAACCTTCAGGTACTATAAGGTGCATTATTTTGCATATTTGTCCCAAATAGTTGAGGGGGGCGGGGGGGAGGAAAGACCCAACACAGAGGAAAAACAAAATCTCTTTATAAATGCCTTTTTTAGTTTTACTCAAGTTTATGAAATGTGGCAATTCCCATGGAGCTTCCTGTGAGGTAAAGGACAAGTCCCTTTGGTAAGAAGGAAACATTTAGGATTCCCTGATTTCCTGCTGAGCCAGACACCTTGCAGAAGAAGCACTGGAAGCATAAGACTGTGAGGTTAAAAAAAATTGCAAGTTATGTACATTTTGTTGTTCTTTTTAAAGGATATGGAGTTGCCCCAGATAAGGAAAGGAGCTTTGGGGCAAAACTGTGGCTCCTTTGAAATTCATGGCATAGCTTCACTTTGCCTTAGGACAAAGCAGCCAGCACTCATCAGCACCTTCTCCCAGCAAGATCCTGTGTGTTAGCATGTTTAAAAAATGGACACCTTTGCACACCACATACAGTTTGTGCTGCAAAAGTACCAGTGTCATATGTCTTTGTTCAACCCCTTCTATTTCTTCTTGTGAAGATAATTATGTGGACCTAAGTTTTCTTTTTAAAATGCACATTTATACCTTCCCAAATCAGTCATTAGAGCAGGATGACTGATTCAAAAGAAGTACAGAAGATATTGTGTCTGCATTGTACATGAACAAATAGTAATCAGAAAATAAAATCAAACCTTTCTTCAGAATTCAAGCAAAAATTCCTATTTTCCAGTAATTTTGGTAGACCTTTTCTTCCAGGATAGGGTAGCCTAAAGATGTCGTAAAGGCTGTAAATAAATACAAATAACAGTCTCTGAAGGCATCTTTCTCCTGAAAATGCTTTGATCACCATTAAATTTCTTGTCAGCAGGCATCAAAACTGACATAATAGGACAGAGTAGTATTTTGCTTGCTGAAATTCATACATATGTTATTATCTGTCTTTGAATTTTGCACAAGCTTCAGGGCTTTCTAAGCCTTTCTACATTTTTCCTACTTCGAAAGTCCTTAATGATCATCACAGCAAGAACATCCATTTCAGATCTCAAAAAGGACTGCATCTTTGCCAGCACCTTGCCTGATAGGTTGATGTTTTCAAATTAGAAAGAAGCAGCAGCTGTAGGGCTGCTCTCACACTTCCCTGCAGCACTGATAATGTTGTATTTATCATGTGTCAAGTGCATTTACAAAGATCCAAAGGCACAAGTTTGACCTGTGGTGAAGGACAACCACTGGCAACCCAGCTATAAATGGGTATCACATTATTCTATGTGGAGTGTCAGATGACTGTTGTAGCTGTAATGTTGGACGGAGATGGTTGTGGAGAAGGTCATGGGTTTTTACACAATGTTACGTGGGTAGAAAGATAATACCTAACTTCTACAGTTCTCTGGTAATGTGGGTGTTGCTGCCCCTCATTTTAAAGGCAATGTGACAAAGTTTTGGTACATCCAGAGTTTAAGATGCAGGATTTCTGGACCTTTAACTCTGCTTATTTCACTAAAGCATATGGCTTCTCCCAGTCCTTTCCTTGGGGCTTCCTAAAGCAACATTCCATTTGAATGTGGCACAAACCTTACTTCTCTTTCCGTAAAACCTGCTGAACTCAAAGCTAAGCTTGGAGACAGATTCCTATAAAGTTTTCTAAGACTTGTTTTCCATCAGGGTTTATTTAATGAGAAACTGTTCCACTGTGATTTTGAGCTTTGTTGGCAAATTCACCTTTTAGAGTGGTGTTTACATAAAAATAAAAAGCAGAAAGTGGAGGCCCAGAGACGCTGAGGGATCTCTATCTTTGGAAACCCAACTGGACATGGCCCTGAGCAATCTGCAGTTGACTCTGCTGGGAGGAGGTGATGTCGAGTGGTTTTCCTGCCTCGACCATTTTGCGATACCTGAAGTTAGTGAGCATTCTGTGATTATCCACACTGTGTTCTTTGATTGGCTTCAAAGCATTGGCCATCACCCCTGAAATGTCACAGCCCAAGAAATCTCCACTTAAGAGTGGGATTGGTTTACCTTAGCATGTAAAGGATACCACCTGAGGAGTCTTACAATATCTTACTTGGCCTCTGGCTGCATCTCCAGAAAGAGAAGGTTCTCTCATTATTACAGTTGTATCTGCTCAAAGCAGAACTCTTAGATGCCCTGGAACACCCCAAAAACTGCTAAGCTAATCATTAAGTGCTTAATGGATTTATCTAGGAATAATCAACTCCTGGTCATTCTAATTTTACTGAATGTGGAGCCATTTTGCTCATACTCGTATATTTTAGTTTGCAGTGATGATTTAACTCATAAATTCAAAGGCTTCACTGTGATGAGTGAAACCGAGCGATATGAAGCCCTCAGACACTGTCGTTATGTGGACGAGGTCATCAGAGATGCACCCTGGACACTGACACCTGAGTTCCTTGAAAAGCATAAGGTACATTTCTCCCCTTATCTCTCCCTTCCCCTTTGTAGAATGAGCAAGTCTGAAATTCTATTAGGTGGAGCAAATTATTTAATTCAGTTAATTCATCACTGAAATTGTACGTAGCATTCCTTGCCTCCATCTCTGTCAGAAAACATTATATTGATTTTTGCCTTTTTTTCTCAATATGCTGAGATGATTTCAGTACTGGGTTTTTTGAAGGGTAAAACAACACTGAAAAAATTACTGATAAATTAACTTTGAGGAAAGGAGATGGTAAACCAGGAAAGTTGTCGCCTGGTGACTGAAGTCCTGAATTAAAGGCGTGTTTCTTATTAATGGCAACAGGTGCAGTATGTAAAAATGTCATATGCCCTCTAAAAGGCAGGATGGAGGGTTTTACATGCAATTGATTGCCTTGCAACACATATGAATCTTAACAAAAGCATAATTAAGTAGGATGTATTTTAGTGTCTAAGCCACTGGGTGACAAAATGACAGCATGACAGTACTAGGTATACATGTATATATGCATAACCCTAAGGACCCAACATCAATTATCCTACCTCCATGGTTTTGAAAGCCAAGGCTTCACCACTTGTTTTTGCAGTAGGAGTAAAAGCAGGAACCTGTGTCTTGGGTTTTGCACTGCATATCACACTGAGCCAGTCAGAGTGATGTGGCAGTGGCAGTGGCTTTTGGAGAGAAGATTTCTGTTTTTTCATAATTGATCATATAACACAGCAGTTGCAGGCCCAAATCTAGTACAATACACTAGGTGATGGCTTTAGGATGAGAATGTCAAAAGCAAGTTAGCTGAATTCAAGAAAAGAGATAACTTTCCATAACAGTCCCCCAGTGAAACAAAATTCGGTGATGGTGGGATGTGATTCTTCTTCTGTTCCCCGGCAGATTGACTTCGTAGCACATGATGACATCCCGTACTCTTCCGCTGGATCGGATGACGTATACAAACACATAAAGGAGGCAGGTAAGGGCAACTTTACATTTTTAGCACCTTCCTTTTCAGCCTCAGCTGAATTCTTTTACTGCCTTTTAACCACAACTTCTAGGAGAAAAGCAGTAGAGATAATATCACATTGTATTACACCCTGATGGTAGGTACTACTGACTTGAGCAGAAGGAAAACCTCAGAGGACTTCCTTGGCTGAATTCCTGCCATAACCCCAAGGAAACCATTCAGATCTAGCACAAAATAGTCCCATCTGCATTTTTAAAACAATTTTACAGTGCTTTCCTAAAACTTTTGAATGGATGAAAATGAGTTCAGTTCCCACAGCAGCCCAGCCAACTTCAGTCAGTTTTTGATAACCATACAAAATACACAAACTGACACCTCCTTGACACATCCCAGTCCTGAAAATGGGCTAGCACAGGCAACCCTTAGGAGCCATTAGATGCAATGGCACTGAGGGTTCTTTTCATTACACAGGCAGAGGGTTTAAATCAGTATCAGAGTAATTAATTTGCCATGACTGTTTAGGAGTTTGGTTAACTACCATATTGCATTGAACAGGAAGACACTGAACTCATTAGGAGTTTGTATCTGTTCAGTTCAAGGAAGATGAATTAAATTTGAGGAGATAACATTAAGCCACTGTTTGCCAGTAGTAGCTATCCTAACACAGTGAACAGTGCAAGGAGGAGATAAAAATCACATCCATGTTCTGCTGCTCCCTGGGGGTGCTGCCTTGAACCTTGGCAAATCCAGCCTCTCTGTTCTGCATAGACATGTATATTGGAGGCTTGAAAAAATTCCAGAGCAATCTGCCTGATGGTAATATGCCATGTAAAGTAGCCTTCTCAAACTATACAATGACAGCTATAGACCAGGTATTGACCTGAGCTGAAGCAATAAGCTTTTTATAGCAGCAGTTCTTGATCTTTTTCCACTTGTGAATCTCCCTGTGGTATCAGACTCACAACCCTCCTTTGGGAATGACTGTTCTATAGTTTCAGAGCCAATGCCAGCTTCCTCTAGTAGGCAGTGAAAAAAGGCCCCTATGGTAAGAATGGGTCATCAAGGGACATAGGGCACATGTGCTGGACAGGCAGCTATTCTGCTTTTCTTCTGTAAGGTGCTGAGTGCACAGGACAATACGACAGGAGCTCTTGGTGTCACTGGATCATGACCAGACTTGGTGTGAGAGTGCCCAAACCTGGCACACCCTCCTCTGCTGTCACTGAGCACAGGCACGGTGCACACACAATGCAATGAGAATCTCAATTTTTGCAGAAGAGAGTACAGACTTGCAGCTTCACAGATTTGTGGTCCATTGTGTCTGTCACCACAAGATACCAGAGAAGCATATTGAGTCTTGTATGGCTGAATTTTCTACATGTAAACTGGGAATAATGTTAACTTACTTACCATGAGTTTTGAGATCTAGTGCTGTAGTAGTCCCTAATGCTCCAGAGCAGCATTATTACAATAATGAATTTCCCCTTTCTCCTAGGGGTTTTGTTTTAAATAGACCGGTGCTGTTGATGCATTTGCACATTTTTCCATAGTTCCAGTACTCCCATTTTCCCCACCTCAGGTTGTTGGAGAGCAGAAAAGCGGATGGGAACCAGGGAGCTCCTTGGGTAGATTCTCATGGGTTCCCAATTCCCCACTACCTTCCCTGGATGGGAGGGCATATGGGAAACGGTGAGCTGGGTAACAGTGCACTGACTAAAACTGTGCACATCTGTGAACAGTTAGCTTGGAAAACATGGATCAGTCCAGCACATCAAGCAGATGAAAGGAAAGTCAGTGACTAAGGGTCATGTCCACCTACAGTTCCACTTTCAGCTTAACAAAGGTGGGGTTTGGATTTTGTCCATGTATTCTTGTAACTCTTACTATAAAGATTTCTGGCTCAAAGTGGGTTTCACTGCTTCCAAAAATAGTTTCCTGAGTGACTGCTGCAAGCTTGAAAGCAACAATCAGGGAAACATGTCTGCTCATGATTAAAGTAATCTATTTTTTCAGCAGAGTATTAATTAGAGATCAGAAAGAAAAAATATCACATAGCATTTAGTCACAAGAGGTTGGTAAGCTTCTTAATTCCTTGAGTTTTTTCCAACCCTGTAAAATTAGGTACCAGTGCTTGCTTACTTTAAGTGAATGTGTGAAGATTAATTTGCCAGGAGCTATAACAGCATTCTAAGACAAAGCACTGCTTTCTTTTCCCAAACCATCTCCAGTCTTCTCTCTCTCTTTCATCAGCAGCTTCATGTTGCAATTGCATATATGTGAGAGTAGTATTTTTTTTGTAGCCATAAATAACTACTAAAGCAAGTTGTGCTTGCACTCTGCTACTATTGCATTTGTGAATTGCATTAATAGTTCAGGTGCTCCTGCCTTGGTGAGGAGCAATTGAAAAGCCACATATATCTCAATTGTGAGAAAAGTACAAGCAGTATTGATAAATGGATAGTTTTCTTGGGGACTGATTTGTCAGAGCAGGGAGAATGGTTATACAGCCACTGGCATGGCTGGATGGACATGAAACACTACCATTACACTTCATCTTCCTGTTATATACCACTGGCACCTCCGGGGTGTTCTCCAGTTACTGTAATGCATCTTTTTGCTGGCTTTTGTCAAGGCCAGAGGCTGATCTGTTCTACTTAGCAGAACAGAGACTGTCAAATGCTGCAGCACAGGAGTGGAAATAAAGGAGAGCAGCAAACCTCCCTGCTCCTTTATATAACATTAAATATGTGCTGTGCTTACGGGAAGAACTGCTCAGTGAATTGGCCACAGCTGTGAAGCTTGGTCTTCCTGGCTCAGGAGCCCCTGTCAGTCTAATACTTTCCACATCGCAGCTGACACTGTACAGAGGGAAAATTTTAGTCTTTCTAAAGACTTGAGAGAAAAACGAGTAGCAACCTTGCCTTCCCCAATCTCACACAGAAACAACAGGAGAGAACCAGGAATAAGGCAGAATTGCAAGCCTCTTACCTTTGCCAGGCATTTTTGTGTTCATCCTCAGCTCTCTGCCGCAGTGCCTGATCCTGCCAAGCTTTATCAAGCAGGCTTTCTTTTCCCACTTTGCTCAGGAATGTTTGTACCTACGCAGAGAACCGAAGGTATCTCCACCTCGGACATCATCACCCGCATCGTCCGGGACTACGACGTGTACGCCCGGCGCAACCTGCAGCGAGGGTACACCGCCAAGGAGCTCAACGTCAGCTTTATCAGTGTGAGTACACTCAGCCACATCTGCTCCTCAAACACTCTCTCCGGCATCCTGAGTGCAAAGTAAAGGTTAAGAAATGGTATCTTCCTCCTCCTGCTTTTAGAATAGCTGGAAAGAACCTAATTTAAAAGAACCTGGTAAGATGAGGGTAGTTTTAATTGCTCCTAATAATTAGCAGCTTCGTTTCCATCTTACGCTTTTAACAAAGCTGCTGCTCCCCCTTCCTCCTTGAGCTGTAGGTGACAGTGACACACTAGGGCGGAGCCACCCTCCCACCAGAGGCTGCTCAACCATTCATCCAACACACATTTCTTTCTATATTCCTATTCCAAGAAGGCAGCCCAGAGAGCATGGATTTTGAGATCCAATGTGATAGGATTAAAAAAAAAAAAAAAATCCAAAAAAAACCCCTAACAAAGCCAATCACAGAGCAGTGAGATTATTAGGGAAAGCTAAAATGGTTTTCAAAAGACAAGGAAGTCTGCTCAGAAGCTGGTCCATAAATGATGCTGCTGTAGAGCTCAGAAGCCACGATGGCAAGAGAGCCATGTGAAAGGATGGCTTAGATTATTCATCTTCCACACACAGACTTGCCCCTCCAATGAGAAATAAATACGGAAATTAGACTTTACCTTCCTTCATTTTCTGTTTCAAGTCTTGACTTAAAACCTCAAGATAACCCACAAAACTGAAATCTCTGACATTACTCACAGCAGGACTTCTTGCCTCCCTCCCTGGAGCTTGGAAACCCCCTTGTGAAGGACTGAATTGTGTCATTTCATTAGAGTTTATCTCTTTCTTACTTTGAAGACTGGCAGATAAACCCCAGATCACAGGGCATAAATATTTATTTCACTGTGCTTTCTTTTAAAGTTTTCTACACCTTTAAAAAATCCTGCTTGTAAGTACTCCATCCAGAAGGATCACTATGGCAAATATCCATTAAAATAAGGCATGCTGGATGGCTTGGAGATTGTCAAATTCATCCTTTGGCAGCTGTGAGGTTAAGATACTGTTGTGTAAGTTACACTTGCCCCCATCTCAGACACTCATGTCTCCTGAAGAACCTCCTGACATCTGATTGTTTAGCTTACAGTAATTTAAAGGCAGAAGTACCATTTTGCACCAGAGACTGTCTCAAAATTAAATCCCCAGCATTTCACAGGAGTACTTGTCTTGTTTGCAAAAGATCACTGGTTTCCTCATTACAGGGCTGATCACCCTTTATAGATACAGAGGGAATTGGGTTTCTTTAGACCTTGGAGATTTTGTTTGTGCTTGTGGCTTGCAAAGACAGTTCTTGTAGTGATTTGGGAGCTAGAATTAACCCCACTTATAGTGCTTGTTTTAAAAGTAGATTCAAGTGGCCATTAAAGGGAATTAACAGAAAATTAAAAGCCAACAGTGATCTGTGCTTGTGCACAGACCACCACACCTTCAAAAGCACAGCCTTGCTTATTTGCTTGTACCAAAAATTTGTGGAGCATGCAAGCATTTCAAGACAAGATCTCTTTAATCCTGAAGTATTTCAGAAGCTTTTTCCAGGAGTTCCCTGATACTATCTTCTCTCTCTCTCTTTCTGTGAGACTTAGCAATTAGGAGTTGCTGTCTTTTCTGTGAAGTTTGCTGGCCACAAGCCACTGGCCTACACACATCTGTGTTGCAGCCAAAAGCTCCTGTATTAGCCAGGCTCAGAATTGATGAGAGTTTTCCTTCTGCTCTGCAGAAATCCACCCAAAGAGACATTTTGGTCCAAGTTAACATCCAGGCTGGCAAGTCAGTAGCATTTGCTAGGAAACATGGGGAGATTTGTCTTTTGCCTACTGTTAAGTTAGAGCTGTTAATTTCTCACTCCTTCACAAGATTCATATCAATTTCAAAGTGAAAATTTGAAAATACAGAAAGATTCATGTAGTGGATTAAACACAGTAATGACACAAGAAATCTTTTCAATATGTACCTTTTGCACTTCATTCCACAAATGTTTAACTTGCATTTATAAAAATAACATTGGAATAGCTAACCAAGGCTGTAGGTATTGGAATGCATTAATGCTTGCTTTTTTTTTTTTTTTTTTTTTTTTTTTTTTTCATCTGTCTTGGCTGATTATTTCCAAGTTTTTTATTAATCTTTGATCACACTTCTAAAACAGGAGAAGAAATATCGCTTTCAAAACCAAGTGGACAAAATGAAAGAAAAAGTCAAGAATGTGGAGGAAAAGTCAAAAGAATTTGTTTACAAGGTGGAAGAGAAGAGCCATGACCTCATTCAGAAATGGGAAGAGAAGTCCAGGGAATTTATTGGCAACTTTTTAGAGCTATTTGGACCTGATGGAGCTTGGGTAGGTATTCTGCCATCTCAGGAAGTCTGAGTGTTTTTATTCCTCCTCTCTAACACAGGTCAAGAGCAGATACTTTTGCTGCAGTCGTCTCAAAAGCCAGCAGAGCAGGATAATGGCAAACCTGGCTGCTGAAGCCATTAATGCATACCAATAGAAGGATTTACTGCTTCTGGCTGTTGCTTGTTTGGGGTAATATCTGTGTTTTGTGAAGGTGTGATGCTGAACATAATACTGCATTCCTCAGAACTGCATCACAGCACCACAATGAGCAAACAGGCCAGTCCAGTTATTGGACCAGTTAGCATTAAATGCAACCACACCAACATCAGGGATATATGCTGGAGGCAGTGAGGAAAAGCAGGACCAAAGAAAAGGTTTTCAGTAGTTTAGTTCTCTTCATGGTCTGTATTCAGCAGTAGAAGATTATAATTTTCTAACTTGAAAAACTTTTGATATAAAGTTTCAAGAAATTATTTTACATGTCAAGTTCAGGCTCATCCAGCTTACAGCAGGGAAGGCTGAGGTGGGACTGAAGCACTTGCATTCCTTGATATGTGCTGGCTTCACAGAGCCATTTACAGAGGTTCCCATGGGCCTTGGAAAGGCAGTTCAGAACCTGCAACAGCATCTTTGTGGAGAGAAACCTGCTCAAACCAAACTCATGCACTCAGTGGTGAGTTGGTGACACTTCAAAGCCTCAAGAGAGTCCTGGCCCCCATGTGTCAGTTCTGACAGCTTGCCAAACCTCAAGAAGCTTTGTTTGTTGTATGACTTTGTTTTGCTGCATTGAAACTAGTAACAAAGCTTAAATTGAATGTAGAATTTATCTGTGTTGGGATGAAAGCCCAGACCCTCCAGTGCAGGCACCATCTCAGACACGCTGCTCTGGCTGCAAACTCTGAGTGAAAAAGGCACCTTCTGTTGGAAGGAACTCAGCAGATATTTTGTTTGTAAACAAACACGTAGGAAGAGTCACAGAGCTTTTGTGAATTAAGTAGCTCACAACAGTGCTGTGTCACAACTCAGTGCTACCAAGTCATGCAGTGCCTGCCTCTTACTGGAGTTAACATCTTTTCACTGACTTGCCCTGTTGATTACCACTCAGTTGAGACAAGACTAAAATTAGGCTGTGAAGGCTTCAGAACAGAGACTGTGTCATCTTACAGCTACCTCTGTCCACACAAAGGCAGTGAGCACTGAACAACACAGGCCCCAGCCATGTGAACAATGAGCTTATTTTACAGTTTGTTCATTGACACTGCCATGTTCCTGGGGGAGGGCAAGAAGTCACTCTCCTGATGAAGTGCCCAGGTTTACATGCATTGTCCACATCCACATGAAGCTTCCTCTCTGAACTGTTGCCCCTAGAGCTTGGTGTGTGTTCCCCGTGTGGGATGGTCCTTTGGCCATATGTGCTGCATAGCTAAAGCTGCATGAACAAAGCACATGAAATCCACAGGAGGTGAGATGAGTTTAGCTGTGCAGAGAGAGGAAAAGGATTCAAAAGCACTGATCCTGGCTCTACCCACTCAACAATGCACACTTAATGGCATTTTTAAAAACCTTTGCTAATAAAACATTTTACCAAATTCAGTTAAGGAAAAGGTGCTCTGCAAAGGTCTTATAAAATCTAGAAACTCTTGTTTCCTGAGTAAGTGTTTGTCCACAGAGTAGGAAGTCTGATGCAATCACAGGAACCTTTGCTAAGAACAAGAGGAGTGAAATCTCTTCACAGTGTTGTAGGAAAAGCATCAGTGACAGTAAGCTGAGAGGTGGTATAGCTTTTCTAAAATCAGTTTGAGCCTTGGCAACAGGAAAGACTTTTAAAATAATGATAACTTACTATTAGTGTCAAAACTGTTATTAATGTTAATTTGCCTTATCACTGTTAGTTAGAAGTTGCTTTTAATGTTGACATTAATAGTACAGGAATCGTTATGGGCATGCTGGATTCCTAGATCAGTAATTTGCATGCCATTAATATGCTATTATTATTTCACAAATAATTATTATAATATACTTTATGTTAGCATCAATTTTCTAAAAGTAAGGGCCATGTAACCCACAAAAAATGCCTGTTTGTGAAAGAAGTCAGAGTGTCACTTTTCAAATGTCTAGATGTCTGTAATTCATTGGCAGTTTTGCCCACCTGTGCAATCCCCTGCATGTATGTTTTCTGCAAGAGGGTCACAGAGAGGTCAGAAACAATGATTAGTGTGGCATGAAACTTTTCTGTGATGTGAGGCAGGGCCACCACACAGACTGGCATGCAGGGCCTAATGGAGAGACACCACTCCAGGGTGCAGGTGTCCATTCCAGCTCTTCTCAGACATGTACCAGCAGGCCCCTGCCACTGAGGTCAGTGGAGAGAAAGCACAGGGCAGGGTTTCTGTGCCAGTTTTTGCTCTCAGAAATGTCCCTTCAGATGAGGTATCCCTTCAAGGGGCTGGCTTCCCCCTGCTCAGCACAGAGGGGCACCTGGGGAAGGTTGCCTTCCAAACAGCTGAATCATCTCAGACATCAGCAGGGGCTCAGATAAGACAGGTCACAACTGGAACCTGGGGAAGGTGTTTGGCCATACCACCTGGCTGCAGCCTGGACTTAAAATGGCCTTGAACAATCAGCAGCTCAAAAGCAGAAGCCTTCTCTAACACCCAGCTAGCACTTGCTTTGTAAAGCAAAGGGGTATCAACATGCAGGCAGTAAAATTCAGAAACGGGCAAAATATTTTTTCCCAGTAACAAGTTTGCCAAAAACAAACCCTAAACTGGTTAGGTGCACCTGAACGTGCTTGAATCAAGGCTTTGAAATTATTTCCCTACCTCTGGTAAAGGACCAAAGCGCACCCAGCCTTGTTTAACCCTCCAACACTCCGAAGAAGCCATTAACACTTGTTCTACTTCTTCAGCACCCAATGGCCCAAAGAGCTCCTTGCCTGCAAAGGGCATGGCTTACTGACCCTGCAAGGGCACAGCTGGAGAGAAGGAGGTGTTGTGAGGCAGGTGAATGACACCACCTCCTCCTCCTGCAGAGCTGTGCTTTTAGCCAGCAGCCTGGTGGTTCCAGCACTAAGGCAGAAGGCAATGCAGAAGGGCTGGGCACTTGCCTTGCTGAAGGTGTGAGTGCATGGGTTTGTTCAAGCAACAAACTCTTCGCTGAAGGCCTGGGAAGCAGGTGTCCTACAGCTTGGCTGAGGGACTTAGCAGGAAGGTGGGATTCCCCTTTCCATCCCTGGCCTCTAAGGCACAGTCAAGTACTTGCTGCCACATGGGATGGTGCAGGCCAAGCCAGGCTGGGGCACTTGGATGTCCCCCAGCACTGCCACTGCACCACCACAAAGCACCACTGTGCCCACTGAGTTGTTTGAAGTGACAGAAGGAAGTCAAAGTTTTTTGATTGGTCAGGAAAAAGATATTTCATATCAAAATGGGGGGTTTTTTGTTGGAGATTATCTTCAGTGAGAAGGTGAAACATGTCAACAGAACCTTACATTTCTGTGATCTAAAGAGAAATTTTGCACCACTGAATTGCAAACAGACTCTGGGGCCTTGCCAGCCCTGGTGACATCCTTGCAGCTCTCAGCTGCAGAAATCCTCCCCCATCCAAATGCTTCCTGGCACCATTTATCAGGAGCAACCACCATCTGCTAACTATTGCGATTTTAGGAAATTGTGACTAATTTGGACCCAGCAGTAGTGCAGGGGTAGGTTACACACAGGGGGTTCATGCACGAGAGCCTTAGGTAAGCATAGCTCCAGGCAGGAACTGCTCTGCCATTCTGCACTGCAGCAACATCAGGCTCGAAAACTAAGTCAATAAAGGCAAATGTGATGAAGATGTAAATTAGGAGAGGAAGCTTACAGAGGAACAGCTAAATTCAGTATTTGTGCGTGATTTTTAAGCCCTGGGATTTAGCGAACACCCAGAAACCTGAGGGGGAAACCAACATCTGCCTCTCTGCTGGCAGGGAATACTGAGTTTCAAAGAGGAGGAGAAAGAACAAGATGGGCAGCCAGATACTCTGCGTCAGCACAGGGCAGTGTCACTGCAGAGGGAAGGGGAATAGGAACAGGATGAAAACTTAGCTGAGATGAAGTTTGCAGATGCCCAGACAGGCAAACCCATACATTCTGCACAAGTACTTTCCTCTCAGACCTGGGTGGTAACTTAACTTTTTCGGGGCTGGATCTTCCTTTCAGCCGAGCATCACCTGTGACTCAACTTCCAGTTCTTCAGCCAAGGTTGAGACTTCTTGCTCCCCACCCCCAGCAGGAGCAGCAGGGCTCTCGGATTTGGCATTTTCCATGTGAAGCCTGCAGCAGCTGCACAGCACGTCTTCCATAACCCAGCGTGACGCAAGGCCGCATTGCTGCTAATGAGTAGAGGCACTTGCCTTAGTGTAGCAAATTGCTTGACTGCAGAGGTGTGTCTTCCACCACACCAGCTCTGGCAGGCCTTCACTTTACAAAGCAAAAGTGACAATAAAGCTCCAAGCAGAACATAGAGCCTGCAAGTGTTTTCTCTTTTCGACACCTGAATTCTGACATTCCCACCTTCAATTTATGGGTTTGGGTCTTGCCTGCTCCAGGGAGCTGGGGAAGTGGCTGCCAGTATTTGGCAGGCACCAGGCTGTCTCCCTTGAGAAGGGACAGAGGAATAAGGGCTGGGAAAGCCAGGAAGCTCAGGAGGAGAGGGGTGGCCCTTCCCAACATTCTAGAAGGAAAAGACTGGGAATTAGGAATGTTGGATGTTCAGGCAGAAAATCGATCTTTGGAGGCAAGAGTGTGACCAACACATAGAAGAACCACAGCGGGATTCCCCCGTGTGTGGCTCAGGCCAGTACACACGGTGTTCCCACACTGGGGGTGGCCCAGCTGAGGTAAAAACTTGCATGCAAGGACCAGGTGATAACCTGAGCACAGCCGAGGCAAACCAGCCATGCTCCAGGGCCCTGGCTCCCTGCTCACTCCCCAGTGAGAGGCACAGTGCAGCCCCTGCCTGCCCACAGCACTCCCCTCTGTGCACTACTCAAAGAACATCTTTTCACTTTGCTTTTGCAGAAGCAGATGTTCCAGGAACGAAGCGGGCGAATGCTCCAGGCTTTTTCTCCCCGGCAGAGCCCAAACAGCAGTCCTACCCGAGGCCGCTCGCCATCCCGTTCTCCATCTCCACCCTGGGTCATCAATAAGACCTCCCCTCCCTCTTCTCCAAAAGCTGCCTCTGCCTCCCTCAGCAGCATGAGCGAGGGAGATGAGGATGAAAAATAAAATATATATTTTTTTAACCATGAGACGGAAGAACAAGCTATGAACTCAACCACTGGATGGGGAGAAGCGTGAGGAACACCAGGGGTACCTCTGACAGCAGGGATTGTGCTCTGGGAGATGTCAAAAAATAAACTGGAGCACAGCAAGGGAGATCTCAGGAAGAGCTTATCCCATTCCCTCACGGGAGGCCCAGCCAGCAGCACTTGCCAGGCACAGCCCCAGGGACTGACAGAAAAACACATCCACCTGCAAGTTCCTGCCCCTGTCTTGCTGCTTTCCAGCTGCTCCAGGCCGGGCCCCGGGGAGCTCTGCACAAGAGGGGCTGGCAGGAAGAGCCCCACTGGCTCCTGATCCAGACCCAGTACACAGGAAGTGCTGGCTGCAGCTGCAGAGAGAGAAGATGCCCTTGTACCCTGCTGACCTTGAGCTCTTCTGGCACGTGAAGGAATGGCACTGCTGCAGCAAATATGTCGAGAAACGGGGAATACAGTTGGGTTTTCCTTTTGAATAACATCTGCCCCAGAGCCCAAGTCACGCACTGAAATGAAGAGTTCTCCAGGCAAGCTGGTGGAAATCCATTGAACATGTTCAGTGCTGCTTGTTGACCAAGCCTCTGCGTGGGTGTATGTAGAGTCGGGCTTTCTGCTTTATCAAATCGCTCTCCAAGTTCCTAGTGCCTGAACAGCTGCCTAATCACTGCTGGTTTGCTCCCTGGCTTTGCACTTTGAAGGCAAGAAAGTAAATGAAAAGACAGCCCTAGCTGGAATGTGCTGGTGTAGGAAATGAGACAGTTTGAAGATACTGATGGGTTTTACTGGTGCATTATAAAAATATCCCAAGGCCTTGGGATGTGGCCTCCTAGGATAACCTGCTGCTCCCAGCTATGTATCAGCAAATGACAAGCAAGCAGTGCTGTTGTCACATGGTTCTCATCCAGTTAAAGTTCTCATCAAACTCGAAACAAGATGTGTTCACAGATACATTTCCCTTGCAGAGGATCCAGAGGCATTTCCTCTACACTAATATGGAGGGGAAAAAAATGGAAAAAAAACAAAGGAAATTTTTGAACATGATTAGGCACAGCTATTTTCTTTCTCCATCCATGACACCTGTACAGCCCCAAGCAGAAACACAGAGGGTAGCACAGGTGAAGCTCTCCCCTCAATGCTGATTTTCCTAGTTGGCAAAGCCAGCCCTCCCTGACACATGGTTCCATGGTCAGTGCCTCAGCTGGCAGCTGCTGAGGTGGTGCAGGAGCTGGCAGATTGCTGAGCCCTGGGGCTGCTCTGCCCCCAGCGCTGTGGTGGGGCTGTGCCACTGTCGCCATGTGGCTCCCAAGGCTGCCTGGCACAGCCCCCTCAGCACACAGGCACGCTTGAGGCTCTCAGCCCAGCAGGGAAAGGCTGCTACTGCCCCTCTCACAGGCAGCCTGCTGGGGACAGCCTCGGGCAGCCCAGGGAGCTGCAGCTGCACAATCACTCCTGTGCCACTGCTGCCTGGGATTGTAAACCTGCCAGGACACACTGGCTGCTGTGGGCAGCACCAGTCAGCACCTGCTGGCTCCCTGCACAGACAGTGCAGGGGAGGAAGGGAGGGCTCCACACTGCTCTTGGAAAAAACTGAGGGACCAAGATGCCCAACATGTGGGGTGGTTGTGCTTGCTGGCAGCAGCACCCCCCCAGCTGCTGTCCCAAGCTTGCTGGGTGACCTGGTTGGTAGCTAGACTCCTTTCCAGATACTCTGCTGGGAACGTAAATTACAGACCTGGGTACCAGGGCACCAAATTAGCCCCACACTCTGCTCACCCCCTAGGGCTTTCACCCCTCCTCCACTATGAGGTAACTGATTTTTTCTTTGGGAAGATTTTGCCAGACGTTTCTCAGACTCCCACAAGGCCAAGTATGCAGCATCTCATGTACTTTGTTCTCTGGAGTCAAGCTAGTTCCTTCACAGAGCTGCAAAAACAGGTGAGCAGGAAATAGGGTGGAATGTGCAAAGCCACAGCTACTTCAGCTGCTGCCAGCTGTGCGTCCAATGCAATTAAGACCTTTCTCAGCCTTAGGCAACCTGTTACTGTAATTTCATACCTGGGATGCACTTGTTAGTTTTTCTGATCCTTTGCAAGTCTTAAGTCTTCCCATCACAAACCACTCCTCCACCACAGAACCTGCCTGCTTCTACTGGTGCTGTTGATAGACAAGCCATGGCCAAATGCAACCAAGGTGGGCAAGGATTTGTTCTTGGCTTTTACTGGGTTTTTTTGTTCATTTTACTTTCCTAGCACTTACTGTGCAGCAGCCCTTGCTCAGTGGTGTGAGTGGAGACAGCACCACAGCTTGTAAATGGGAACTAGAGAAAAACTTGCCAGTGACCTGTTCTTAACAGAAGCTGTTTCTCAGGGTCATAGGCAACAAAGCCATATTCTGTACCAGGTGTCTTGTTTGCATTTAGGATATCACTAAGCTGAAGCCTTTGCCCTGCTGGTATGTTCATGTGCTGTCTCCAGCAAACCAGAACCTCATGGTGTCTGGACACGTGGAAGGCAATTTTGCACTTCTGAGTCATGGTTGGGTTTTCCTTTTCACAAGCGTTGCTTTAATTTAGTCCTATTTATCAGCCAAGCTCCACATGAACAATAAAGTGTATGACAGACACAGCTGCCTCTCCCCTTCATTTCACAGCTCTGGACACGTGAACACAAGCTGCAGAGGAAAGCCCACTGATGGCACAGTGCCTGTCATCGCCAGCCCTGGCAGCCCAGGGCCTTATGCCCCCACAGAGCCACAAGGGCAGCTCTGCCAACACGCCCAAAATGCTGCTGCTTGAGTTCTGCTGCTCGCTGCACAATCACCTCTCCTTGCCTTTACCTTGCAGCCAGAAAAACGTGGGTGGGTGAAGGTGGGGAAGTGCCATCCCAGCTGGCAAGGTGCAGCATTAGACATCAGCAAGTCTGATACCTTCTTTACCCTGTCCCAGCACAGTGGAATCAGGAGCCACTATTTTAATTCTTACTTCAAAGTGGAAGAAAACAGTGCTTTTGCAGCCATTCTGGTTCCACTGCTGAAAACCATCCCCAGCAGCAACAGAGTTGCTCTTATGGGTGCCAAGATGATGCATGGCTGTGCCACATGGAAAACTGCAGCAGCAAACGTGAACCACAGGGACAAATCCTGACACTGGCTGTTGGACTTGACTCTGCCTTGAACCAAGTCAGTCTGGCGTGCAAATATTCCTGCTTTGCACTTTGCCATTTGTCCTTTCTGAAAGAAGTCAGTACTTGCAGTAGCTCTAAAGATTATTGATTCAACAGTCCTGCCTCAGGCAGGGAGAAGCTGAAATAGTGAATGGAGGCTCAGGACTTCCTAGCCAAGATATTTTTAATTACAGAATAAATTTCAAAGTCATTGAGCATGAGAGAAACTATTTAATGGCACAGAGTCACACCAAAATGCTCCAGATAATACAAAGTTACCTGCTTCACCTGAGATGGACTTGGGCCTGTTTTCAGCAGTGCCTTGGTACCACTTGGGAGATCCATAAGGAACATCCCTGCAGTGAGCTTACCATGTGCAGCCCAGCCCAGAGGGGACCCTTGTTTTGGCTCATGGCAAACCCCTCAGGAACAGGGCAGCCCCTGAACCAACACTGGGCCTTTCAGCTCAGCAGGAAGGAGGCATCTGATGCTACAGTAAATTTGCTTGTAAAAGGGTACCAAACCTTCATGGAAAGTCTCCTGTGTGATAGCACATAACTCCCCAACCTTCTCACAAATCAGCTAAAAATGAGGCAGAAAATGGAGCCAGGGTTTGCCTCTTGCATGGAGATCCTTTCAAGTACCAAACCATCTTAAGAACTTCTCTTCTGATTGGACTGTGACAAAAGATTGCTTTCCTCTCAAAACACAACACGTGTCCCACAAGCACATGCACACAGCCATCTTCTGCCCTTTTCTTTCCAAAGGGAAGGAGGGAAGGCCCTTCCCTGGTGTAAGAAAGGGCAGCATTGCAGCATTAACATTTCTAATCCAAATGGAAATCAAGACCTCTGCCTCACAGCTCTGCCTGAGGGAAGAGGAGGCAGATATAGACTGAAATAATAACTGAAAGCCTTTGGATGTGCACTTTCACTGTCCTAATTGGGAAATGTGGGACTGAAACACCAGCAAAATCTGAGGTTCTTCCCAGGACAAGTGTGTTTGCTGGATCTCCCTGCAGAATGCAGCAGCCAGTTCCTCAAATATGAGACCTGAACTCCCCTGCCCCAGCAGTTATTCATGGCCAGTTCAAACAGGTATCACCATCCCCTTTTAGATACTCTCCAACTGCATCAATCCGTTTTAACAGGAACAGGGAACTGCAAGTTCTGAGCCAGGCGAGGCAGTTCTGCCTTTCACATAAACACAACTTAATTTTTAAATGTTTAATGGGATTAATCAAGACAAAAATGTTCCATTATCTCAAAACAATTATTCCTGTGCCTAAGCACGTGACAGCAGGAACACTCAATGGGAAAATCCTCCTTGGTGGCACCAACCAGGCTGCATGTGCACATCAAATCTCACACATATTTCAAATTCTAGAAATAGCTTTGATAGAATAAATTATGTCCTCTTCAGCACATTTTGTGGTATTTTTTTTCACTGGTTCCTGTGATTCTCTAATCATATTTCTCTACAAACACTGGTTTTCTGTAAAATGAAGTGACTGTGAACTGCAAAGCATCATCTGCTCAGTAAGAGCAGATTAATTATAACCTGCTCTTTACAAGTCACCAGCTCTGATTACCAACAGGGGATGTTATTTTAATGTTCTACACACCACACTGGGCTCAAGCTTTTTCATTTCAAAACTAACACATTAACCAGTAGGGATCCAGTTACTTTGCCACTTGCCCATACTTAAGACAGTTTATATCATCATTTTAAAAGTTAATGAGTTTCATTTTTACCAGTGTCCTGAGCTTGCACTTCCATGGTATGTCATTAAAAGCCAAATGCCAAAACAAAATGGGAAACTATCCCTTGGGGAAAATTTTCATTTGTTCCACTCATCCCCCCTTGGTTATCTGAAAGGCCTCTCACAAGTGAGTGCATTTATTCCAGAATAGAACCAACTGAACATTTTAAATATATTGTTCACATGCAAACAAAACTGCATAAAGCCATATCCTGTGTAAGAACTAACAAAATGCCCCCAGAATAGCTGGTTCCAAATTAAATGTAATTCAAACAGCATCACAAATCTTCGGTGGCTTGTTTTAATTTGCTTTTTCCTCCTCAAGAGAACCTTTTCTTCAAATGACCCCGCAGCACAAACCTGTATCGCAGCCACAGAGAGAACATGAAGAACTGTCAAAAAACACACAAGCTCACAGTCTGTATTTTTTAAAGAAATGGAAGAAAAAATAATGCTGTGAGGTCAAACACCTCTATTCTGACACCTTTAAATTTCCACTCTGGGAAGTCAAATCAATTTGTCATTAAGAATGTAGAGTTAATTAAAGCCCAGCCATTATGCAATGAGTGGTGGTGGTACCATGCCATCAGCAGAAGTGACTCCAGCCATTCTGACCTGAATGAAATTGCACCCAGGGAGAACTACCCAAGGTATCTTCTTGCATGTTTTACCCAACTGTTTACCAAGAACCCAAAAGCTGAGATTCACTGTGTATTTGAGCACTAACAGCAAGACAAAATGCATTTCAGAAGACCAGAACAAAGCCTAACTACAGGCTCTTCACCCATCACAAATGGCTTTTTGTGAACAGTTTGTAAGTGGCAGCCTTGTCCATTGTAAGATGCAGGCCCCAGCAGTTTTAGGCAGGCAGTTTCCAGGTGCTGCACCACACTGACCACAGACACCCATTCACTGAAGGGACACCCAGATCTGAAAACCAAGAAGGAAGAATTGTTTCCCTGGGGGGAAAACTCAACCTTTAGTGCAACAAGAGACAGAAACTACCACACAGCTGTGACTCACACCTGGCAGGTTCCTTCACCTCAGTGCAAACCTGACCCTGCCTTGAGTGCTGGACCTGTACCACCCCCAGGACCCCGTATCAAGCATTCCATGTCTGCAAAGGGATTTACTGACCAAAGGGTGAAGGGCCAACTGCATCAGGCAAGGGAGGTGCTCAGGGGCAGCCACGCACATCCACAAGCCCCAGTCTGCCAGGACTGCCAGCTTCCACCACCACAAGCACGTTAATGAAACTCCTCTGAAAGCTTCCAAATAGCAAAACAGTCAACGTGTGACCTTGAAAATGGGCAGAAATGATGCCTGCTTCTGAAAATTATCTTTTAAATCACTATATTGCAGGCACTGGCACATTTATTAATTTCAGGAAAAGAATCCATAGTGGCAGATCAAAATGGAAAATCTTTTACAATGTTCAAATGCTGGCTCCAGCTGCACCCTGGCAGAAGCACAGTGATGTGTCTGCTGCCTTTGGACTAGGAAACACATGAGGGCCAAAGAAATCCAAAAATTAAGCAAGTCACTAGAATGGAAAAGGATTTTGGGATTGGTGTGACACGATTTTTAAATGGCTGCTGCTCTTAGACAACACACAGCAGACATTATTTACTACATGCCATGTAACTCCAAGAGAAGACGGTACAAAAGCTTAAAGTAAAAACAGCCTCTGAGTTAGATCATGAATATAAACTGATCTGACATTAAAAAAAAGCTTTTCCTATCAAGCATGCCTGACATGTTTTATATGTCTCACTTCATTTAAAAACTGTCTACTATAAGACTTCTTTGAAAACAACAAATTGAAGTACTATGTCTAGGGCCATCTAAAAAAAAGCATGAATTGTATAACAAGAAACTGACCCCTTATTACAAATTGTTCTCCCACATATGCCTGTGTCCTAAAGCCATAAATCCTCATTATACTGCTGCTGCAACTGTTTGCTTTATCTTCTACAGGCAGCAACTGTCAAATATGCAGTACATGCTGACACATTCTGCAATTCTGAGCTACTTACTTAATTAGCTACTCAGCTCCTGTGAATACCCCGTCACGGCAAATGGTAAGCAGTGAGGAAGTACAACACACAGATTTCTTCTCAGCTGAAGTTTTAAAATAATTCGTCATCTGAAAGAAAATTATCTCAGTTCTAGCAAAATTCTGGCCATCTGGAGCCTCATTTATTACTTAATAAGAAAGCTAACGAGCCAAACAAGACAGGTCCCCAAGCATTTTCCTGCTCTGGAACTGCTTGGTAACAAACTTTGGGTTTTTTCATTTTCTCAAATAACTTAAAAATGTATATAAAACTGCATGAAACGCTGAAGAAATTTCAAGGTAGACACCTTGGGTGTTATACATCTGTTTCTACCAGCTATTTTGGCTGTCAAGAATAATCTGAGAATTAGCCTTTGGGAGGTTTATATAGCAGAAAAAACCCCAAACCCAAAAGCTGCTCATATGCTAAAATTCCTCTTGAGCTCCCAAGTGTAGCTCTCTGAGGGTGCCCCTCTGTAGGCATTTGAGAAATTGACCTTGGACTGCCAAATCACAAACTGAGCTCCATATTGTGTGAAACCAAACCAGTCCCTTAAAAATGTCAACGTGTAGTTTTTACGTCATTTTATTTGTCAATCACGGAAAAAAGGAAAATAAGAGTATACACAAGTCAAATACACAACAGACAAGGCAATGGACTAGGAACAAGACAAGTTACAGAACATTCAAAAGTTAATTTAAAATACCACCAAGTAATCTCATGAAAAATTACCTTCTCTCTCCTCCATTACAGGCTGAGTAGACTCAATCAATGCCACCTCAGAGGAAAGGCACCACGAGAGCGCTTTCCCTCATGGACGCCAAGTGCAACACAGAGCAGCTCACAGGAAGAGCTGTCCTTTACCTGACTCTGGGAACAAAGGGACTTCATTTCCACCCCATGACAAACTCCTCACACCCCAGTGCAGGGTCAGCACCCCTTCCATGTGAGGTGAGCCAGCCTGCAGGTGCCTGAGGACAATCCCTGCTGCAGTGCCAAGAGCAGAGGGCACTGCCTGGAAACTGCCTCTGCCTGATGTGATCTATAGAGGGCATGGACTTCAAAGGACTGTGTCCAACACCTCTTGGCAGTATTCAACTCAAGGGAAAAATTCAATAAAGCAATTAACACAAGAAGGACAATGTCAGAATTATCATACACTCATCAAGCCTTCTAGTACTACATGAAAACCCCTCCAGATTTAAGAAGCAAACAAGTTCTCTATGCTAATTTCTGAGGACTTCTAAGACAACATAATGCAATTAAAGCACAGAACTTTAAATTTTCTTGTTTATTTTTAATAGTAAGCCACTTCAGTTACACAAATCTTCATGGTTTCAAATTAATATCAACAGCCTGAGTCCTGATCCTGAGAACAGATTCATTTAAGTGGCATTCTTCTCATACACCATTGACTTGTGCAAGTATTTGCAAGACTCAGCCCTGAAGTCACTACACAATTTATAGCTACGTTCTCATTTGGGAACAAACTCAACCTCTGGAGTCAGTAACACACTGTTCTGTCACGTGCCATCATAGTCTCTTAACTTCAGCAAAAACACATTTACATATATTCACCCACAGACAGGCGTGCACGCCAGGAGGAAGCAAGGAAGAGCTACCAAAAACCACGGCAACCTGGAAACAAGCAAGGAAAGTGAACACTGTACCGTGGGGCATGGTTATCCTCAAGATAAATACTACCACTAAACATTGAGGCTGTTTTAGGCTGTTTTCTACAGAATTATTTTCATTAATCTTGACCATTTTTGCAGCACCTCACACATAAGATCTAGAGGTACCTATTAATAATGTGAGGAGGGAGGAAACCTCTTCCATGTCAATGAGGTCAAGATATCACCCTAAATACTATGTCTGGGTGGAGGTGAACAGAAGACTGCACTAAAGATCACTCTTGCTCACTTTTTGGAGAAAGTGAACAGCTGTTTGAAAGCAAATGCTACTGAGGACAAAGAAAAGAATGCTACCCAGTTGCAGCAGTAAATGTAGCCTTTCATAGCCAAAAAGTAGCCTGAGTTTTCCAAGAACACAACTAATATCTGCATTAAGCATGTGCCAGTGGACCTGCTTTAAACACTGCCCAAGAGGTAGCACAGACTGCAGCAGGACAAAGACTTTCTCTGCACTCTCCTAAGTCATCACAGTCAATTAATTACACGGGCAAAGAATGCACCTGAGTTGCAAAAGAAGCATTTTGGTACCTTCTGAATATTTCTCATCAAGTGCAGACTCTGAAAGACCCCTTATTGCCTCGAAACAAAGCCTAGAAAAGCAAAGAGCACAAATATGTACATGATTTGAAGAGACTTCTGTATCTATTAGTATTGAACTATGTAGGGGATTAATAAAATTACATTCAAGACACATCAGAAAAATACACAATGAACAAAAAGTAAACTATTTGTTACACTATGACATATACAGAAGTTGTTTGTAAATTCTCAGGAAGAATCAAGGAGCAAACATCTCTTGTTCGGTTTGTTGATCACTAAACATTTTCACTGAAAACATTTTTTTTTGTATTTGTGTGTCCTGTAAGTCAAGACAAGCAGGTTGCAATGACATCAGCAGGCTATAACTCTGAAATCCATAAAAAGGAAATATACTTTTGTATCATCAGAAAGTTTGGAATTAACAGTCCCAAGATATTAAAACATAGTTATAAGAGATTCCAATCAAAGGTAAATTAACTGAAAAAAGTCAGAACCTGTAGTTAAACCAGCCATATTAAAAACTCAGCCATGCTCATTTTTCAGGCACAGGCACAGCCATTAAAAAACCCTCTCCTAATTGGAAGTCTGCTGCTGCTTCCTATAACAGTTTTCAGACTAATACCCCTATGTCTGAAATGGGTGGAGAACAAGGATGGCACACCTGGGATTGCCACTAAAGCACAGGCTGCCTGGACAAAGCCAGAAAGAAGAAAAGTTGCTTCTCTCTCATATTCATTTTAACATCCCCATAAAGACACTGGGGAATGGAAAGAAAATTAATTTCTTGTGCTCCACCCTGCTGCTTTGAGGTGTTTGTACAAGCTCAGGGCTCTTGGAAGTGGGTATCATTCCAGGGCAGTTCAGTTTTCAAGTACTGGAGCACTCCAGTGCTCAAAGTCAGACAGTTGTTTTAGTGGATCAAGAAGTGACATCACTAATACACCATAACATCCTCCATGGTATCTTCAGCTTTTGTTCACAGTTCCTATGGTTTACATCCCATGGCTTCCATGGCCCACACTCACCTCATGAAAACAGGTCCTATGTGTCAGCATCCTTCCTTTGCTTTCTGTTCCCTCTCCTCATCATGTATAAGGAGACAGCCAAAAACAAGTACCAGATCAGGATTTACTACTTCAAAATACAATTTCTAACCAGAGCTGAAACTCAAGTTTCTTATGCAGACTACCTTATTCCTTGAAATGTTTTGGGTAATGACCACATGCAACTGAGGAAATATTAGTTTCATCACAAATTTCTATCTTTAAGCAAACTCTCCTCTGCAATTACTATAAAACATACACAACTTGAAATAATTTTAAAAACAGTAGGAAGTTCCAGGTGGGGGCAGAAGATAAATGACTAAACTTTAGTAGATGTGACTTGCAACCAGTGTTTCTTCAGTGAAACCATTCCCCTGGTTTCACCCCAGCAGCACAGCTGTGTTGCTTGAACAGCAGCCTGTCTTTGCAGCAGTGCCTGCAGCGCTGGGAAGCTGCTGCCCTGGAGGCCACACGTGTCACACCCTCACCGTGCCCTGCCCAGATCCTCTGGCCAGGGCCAAATGAGGCTGGTTTGGGAACGGGAGGGCCCCATCAGCCCCCTCCTCTTCCTGCCTGCTGGCTGAGGGGACTCTGTGGGGGCTCTGTGGGCAGCACTGCCCAGCTGCCCCATGGGGTCAGCCTTCAGCAGCTGTCCTGCTGCCACCTGATCCACAGGGAAGAGCAGCAGCCCATGGAGACAAGGACCCAGTGCTCCCATGGGCCTGATCCCAGTCCCTGTGTGTGAGAACACTATGGGACCTCGAGCCCTGTGAGCTCATCCACTGCTCACACCAGTCCAGAAACTCGCTGCAACAGGCAAGGCAAGAACTTCCAACTCCTCAGAAATGGGGCTCTATAGAGTTTATTGCTCAAAGCACTTTTAATCCTTCAATGAAATGTGCTATGAAGTGCAAAGTACTATTGTTAAGTCAAACTAAGATTCTTTTTCTTTTTTTTTTTTAAATACCTAGGAATTTCTCAGCATTTCCCTAATAAATCAGTTCTTTATAAAAATAAATACTGGGAGGACAAAAGGGACAGTTCCCCCACAATTTTAGTAAACAAGTTTCATTTTTCCATGCTAAAATCTTTCCAAAAAATATCAAAACACCTAAGAGAAATTGAGGGTGCATCAGAGCTGCTTACAACTCTACTTTATTGCCACAGCTAATGTATCACTGGAACTTCTAAATTTTACAGTTTTTTTCTGAAAGGCCAAAATATCAGAAACAGCATTTGGCAAAGACTTTGTAAAGAACAGTTTTCTAATAGTCAGCAATGACCCTTATGATAAATTTAAGAGGGAAATACTTGGGATTCTTTTTCATCTTTGATATTTTTTAACTTAAACCAGGTACCGGCCACATTTTGTCCCTCCCATTTCTACTGTATTTCCAGTTTCATGTACTTAGACCAACGACATGTTCCAAAAGCTGGTGTACAACACCTTTATATACACTACAAATTCAGATTACCAGACTGTAGTCAGACATTGAATGTATAAATAACTTTGCAAACTATTTACAGGTTTTAAACTAATCAGATTTCAAGCAACCATCACTCTTAAGGCAAATTCATTTGTATGAGTGGCTGTCTGGCATCTCAACATTTCTCTCCCCTCTCCAATTCCCCTAAAATGATAGGCAAATGGGAAATTGAATTACTCCTGCCCTGTATTGACAGAATTTCTTGTATGGAGAGATGATCTAACTACTTAGGAGCTTTCCTCAAAACAAGGAAAAATGCACAGAAATGCATTTGTGTGTCAAGAAAATCATTAAGGTGCATACCAAGAAGTGGAAATCCTACCGTCTTATAACAACACAACTTTTGTATGCACGTGACAAATGGGCTTGGGAACTTGGAGAAAGCATCAGTTTAAAGCTGCACAACCCTTTTTAGAACTATGTGTTTCTAAACTCACTAGAGATAAGATCTGAAAAGCTCAAAGGGATTTTCTCTTGGGGTGACACTGTGCAAAACAAAATGCCGCAAACAGTGGATTTTTGAAGCACACGTTTAACTACGTTAGAGTTTTTCTCTTACACCATATTGCTGTGCAAGATACTATTCACAACTTTAAGGGATTCTGCACATCTTACCAATCCTTGGGTTGGAATAAGAATTGGCCAATTCAAATAGTATCTTTTTGTTACAACATTGTGTTCCTAAGTGCAATCACAGTGCAATCCCTTTTGTCAATGCATGACTGAAGCAACCAAGCATATTCTGGTGAAGTACACAGGATTCACATACCAAACGTGCTCAGTGCCTTCCTTTAAGTCCCAATCATCACTTTGTTCTTAGTATTTTTCAATGCCCTGATTAGGTCTTTGTTTGGAAGTAATTAGCTACTGTGGTTTGAAGGATTTTGGAACAAAGCAGAGACTTTATACTGAATGCAGAGATCATCTCCAGCAGACACAAAAGGTGGCAAATTATCGATTAGCTTTATATTTAGAAGCATCCCTTGGTTCACTGCTAGGATTGCTCCAGTCATCTGCTTCAGGTGTGGTCTTGTAGTGCCGCCACGCTGACTTATTAAAAACGGGAAGTCTTTCAAATGATTCACTTGAAAGGGCCTATGGAAAAACAAAAGCAATGGTTAGGTATCATCAGAAATACAAGAGCAAGGTGATACTCAGGGGAGTCCTACAGTTACAATTTCTGTACTCAACAAATGTCACAGTCATCCCAGTGTCACACATCACAGCACTACTTTGCAAACAGTTGTGCTGTGACTAGTAGCTCTAGTTCTACTCAAAGTCCCACTCAAAGTTAAAAGAAAATAATAGCATTGAAAAATATTTCCCTTCTTTCCAGGGAGTGGTGTCTACACAGATAGCAAGAAAAAGATTTTTGGTCAGAAACATTTTAGTGAGATTTGTCACTGACATAGAGCAGACAGCTATTCCAACATTTCCCTGCCCCAATGCACTGGGCTCTGCCAGCACACTGACCTGTGGGGGCTGACCCAGTTCAGTGCCCTGGGCCACTCTTTCCCTCTGAGCAAGGCCAGACTGTCTTCCTCCACACACACACATGCAGAGGATCAAATCCATCAGAAGCAGGAGTCCACAACTCACTTGCTGTATACAGCAAGGCACAGTGACAGTGCAAAGCCAACAACCTACACAAGCTACATACTCTGTTCTTTTAAACTCCCTGATGGAATTCAAGCAGTGTCATCCTTTAGCCCCTGAGTAGCCTGGGCTTTTCCAGAAAATGACAACAGGATCAATACAGTCTATTCCATCAAGAACTGCATAGAATAGAACATATTTACTTGTCAGGAGTTGGCCAATAGTCTTCTCATTTGTATTGTGGCCAATGTAAAAAGCATTAACCAAAATTATCTCTCATCACCGTTCTTAGAATATTCACCACTTATGACAGATTAACAAAATGCAACAATCCAACACAGGGACTGAAAAAAAATCAAAGCAAATGAACCAGTATTACTGCCAGATTAATATATATAACCTTGGGGTTTAGGATTTTATGTAACTGATTTAGGTGAAAGTGTCTAAGATAGCAAAAAAATTTGAAAACAAGCTGAAGAGTGAAAAGAACCTGCTAAAAACAACCTGCACTGCATTACTAGTTTATAAAAGGGTGAAATATATACCTTCAAATAAATAACAGCATCTGAGCCCACACCTTCCATTGAGTAGAGTTTAAGGTCACCTTGAAAGTACCTCGCATATAGACGAGAAATTGGCAATCCATAGCCAAACCCAGCCTGCAAAAACAAGAGAACAAAAGGAAAAACATGATGAAAAGTTTTTAAAAAATGCAGCAGATCTCCGTATTAATTTACAAAAGAGAGGATGTCTCAATTAGTATCAATTTCTTTTTGAAGCTTTCCTTTATTTCTCAGCTTGTAATCCAAATCCATATTCAGCCTTTTGAGCAAACTCCTTTTTTCCTGTGCATTAGCTTTTAGCACAGGAAGGGCTGAGTCCTTTGCTAGACCTCCCTTTCCTATTTGCATTTTCTCAGAGGCAGGTAGGTGCAGCAGACCATACATGCTGCCTGCAACCAACAAAGCACACCAACGCTCTACACAACTTCCTTGCTGTGATGACCACTGCAGAAGCACTGCATTCTTTCTTTGGTAAAAATCGGTTTTGAATGATTTTTTTCTCCTCCAAGTCTATGATTATTATCACAAATGCCTCCACACCTAGGAGACTACATAAGAACATCAGAGACAACTCTTGTCTGCTTCATCTAGGTCACACTATTAAGTGTCTGCTGATGCCACAGAGATCAGCAGAGTCCTGCAGAGGAACACACAGACTAACACAAGGCAAATTACCCTCTCTTTAGCAAAAGATCAGGATTCCACAGCACTGAATGATCTCCTGAGGACTGAGAGACAGTACAGTCCACACAATTTTCAAAGCATAATGGACTTGATGGGTACGAAATTTAGATTTTAAAATGAGAAAACTAATATTCCTAACCACGCCTGCAACAAGATCAATACTTGGCACCTCTTCCAACCCTCTCTTGTCAGAAAAGTTGTAAGAAAACCTTCCAAGTCTCTCCCACTGCAGCCAGGGAATAAGATTTTGCTCAAGACATGACTCTTCTCAGATGTGCTGAGAACCACAGTGGTTGGTTATGCACCCAAATGCCACCTGATTTTTTCAGGACTATCTGGTGCAATAAAGGAACTATTCCAAACACACAAGCATTTGGGAAAAAAACCTCAAACACATAGAAGGCAAGGTAGTATGGATGGACTGTGAAAAAATTAAGACACTTGAAGCTTTCAGAAAACCAATAAATTCCTTCCACAACAGTATTTCTACAAAAGCAACCTGACAGAAAAGTGATAAACATACCCAGAATTTTAGAAACAAAGGCCTAAAATGATATCAAAAAGAGAATGCCAAGAAGGAGGATTTGCAAGCATTATGTACAGCTAATATGTGGTATCACTTTATAGGAAATCCTTGGAGGGAAAAGTGAACATTAGAGAGCTTGTACTACAATATCAAATTCTCTTGATGTCATCTACTATGATATCTTTTGGCCCCTTTTTTGCCTTGTTTTTACAGAATTCTAAATTTAGTATTAAATTGGTTTAGTTGTTCACTCAGTTCTTCTGAGCAAATGAGAAACAGAAATGCCAAATATGCCCTTTTCACACACTCTTTGTCATAGTTATTAGTGTCCATTAACAGAGTTAAAACAGTTGCTTAGCTGCACTTTTCCCAACATGGTGTTTTAAATTTCCCGAGGAGAAATTTCATCTCCTACTAGAGATACATTCATCACTTTCAAACACCTGGCCTTGAAACTTCAGAGATTTCTTTTTTAACCTCTAAAAAATTGATTTGACTGGCCTACAAAGAACTAAAAAAATGTCAAAAGCTGACTTCCTTTTCTGGAGACTGGACAATAAATACATTACAGAAACTATAAAACACAGTGGCCAAAAGGCAACTTGGGGACAGTCCATACCCCAAGGACCAGCTCAAGTAAAGGGCAGTATCAAACAATATTGAAAACACTTTACACTTTCCTCACTCCAGAACTACCCCTCCTTAAAACCCAACTTCTGTTTGTCTCCTGTTCTTTATGCTCTGTGCTAGCCCACAACATTATTTTGTACAGCCCTCTCTCAAACATTTCCTTCAGCCTCTGTGTGCACTGCCTTTAGGGTGCTTTCCAAACCAGATAACTTACAAGAAACACAGAGACAAGAGACCCCAGATGAGTACCTTGTTAAATCCTGACTTGCAAAAGACATTTAACAAGAGCTGTTTACTGCATAGATCTGTGCTTGACCTAGAGGACAGAATAGTCTGTGACAGCACATCTGCCTTAAGAAAGGAAAGCTCCTTAGAGAAAATTTATCATTACATGTTATGGTATGCAATAAACAAATAGGAAGTTACTACATTTCTGTGTTACTAGCATCGACAGATTTAAATTAAAACTAATATAAGCCATGTTTCTCCTGCTATAAACAAATGCTGTCAGAGAGAGAACCATTAAATACCCTAAGAAAACCTACTATCATTAAACATGACCATGTTTTAATGTGTACTCTACGTGCAGTAGAATCTTAGATGAACCTAAGACCTGCTAGAATCTGAGTGCTGCCACGGTAACAAGGTTTCTCAGCAGTATTTAAACGTTTGCAAGGACAGGGAGCAAAAATTTTCCCCAATCAACAGAAGGATACCTCTCTTCCAGTGCCCAATTCCATGAATGCTTCATAAACTAGACAGGGGATCATATCACAAGGGGAAGAAATGTTAGAACAGAAAAATACGTCTATTTACACTGCACCCCAACTTAGCTTAGAATATTACCTAAATCAAGGATGACCACCACAACCTTCTGCAGCACTGTAATTCTGTAGTGGTTTTGTCTTTGGCACTAAACAACAGAGAGACTCCTTCTGTATGGGCATTAAAGAGGATTTATGTGGAACCTTTCTGCTGAAGATTTTTACTTCCAGACTGACATACAAAGCATTGCATAATTGTTTTTAGAACTGGATCTGGGCCATGACACATAACTTGTCAAACTTCACTGCTAAGTCCTTGTTCTGTTAGTGGCAAGATATGGCACAGACTCAGTTTGTGCTTTTTTTCTTTCTGCACACACATATAAATAATGGAGCTGAACAGCTTTTCCCAACATTCAGTCTTGTGCAGGCATTGGTCAGACTCACAGGGCAAAAGCTGCCAGACTCACAAGAGAGGGGGATCCTTTGTAGGTTTGACTACAGTGGCATAGACTGGGAAAGGAAAATAAAGCCTGAAAATGGGATACAGAAGAAGAATGCCAAGGATAAATGCTACAGAATCAAAGTAAGCAGTTTTGAAGATGAGGAAGTAAACACATTGCTAAAGATGAACTGAAAAAAGAAAAAAGAATAGCGTCAGTCCTAAGATGAACACATTTTACAATCAGAGCTACAAAGGAAGAGGCAGTTTAATAGTGAATACAACTGGTAATCAAGGTATAAGTTTATCCTGAGAACAAGTTTCAGGAAATCCTTGTAGACTGATACGGTAAATTGCTGATCAAGTGAGACAGAACAAAGGCAGATTATGCATCAAGAGAGAGTCTACCATTTGTGACAAAGAAAAAAGCTTTTATTTGAATTACAGCCTGTTCCCTCTCACTTACCACATTGAAGATTTTCTATGAAAAAGCAGAAGTTTGAGACACATGACAGATGTGCTATAGAGGCAAGAGCTGTGAAAGATCAGTACCAAGTCAGAGCAGACACAGGACTGGGTCTCACACCTCCCACAGAGCAAAGGGGTAAAGCCAGTGTGAGCACTGCCATGCCACAATGGGACTCACTGTGGACCAAGGCAGCACCATAAAGACTTTCTGAGCATAAGCTAACAGGAAATTTATTACCCCTGAGTCACTCTGATTTTACCCTCAGTTTACTGTTAAATGTTATATCCTAAAGAGTCACGTGAACAAGAGGGAACAGCCCCAAGCTGTGCCAGGGATGTTCAGGCTGGACATCAGGAAGAATTTCTTCACTGAAAGGATTGTCAAGAATTGAAACTGGCTGGCCAGGAAGCAGTGGAGTCAGTCACCACCCCTGGAAGCATTCAGGAAACAGATGGACATGGCATTTAGTGCTGTTTAATTCACATGGGGCTGTTGGGTCAAAGGCTGGGTTCCATCTTGGGAAGTCACTTCCATTCTTAACAATCCTGTGATTCCATACTCTGCCCCACATTCTATTATCCATCTAAAGGCACTTGAATCACAGAAGTATCAGTAGGGGAGAAAAAAACACAACCACTTAAGAACATGCTAGATGAGAATGCTCCTAAGCAGGGAAAGGAAATTTCTTAGAGAATCAACTTCTCAACAGGCTTAAAGATAAAGGATTGCATCAGAAGCAACAGAGATGAGAAGAGCAAAATACAGGATCTGTATTAACTCACTTACTGAAAACCAGTGAAGTGGAACAGTAGCTATGCAAATTTTATCCCGAGCCAATTTGCAGTAGAACAATTCAGAAATAGTATTTTAATATTTTTCTAAAACCATGCTTGCTAAAAGAATCAACACATTCAACACTGAAATAATTTCCTTGCCTAAAAAACTATGGGGAATTATTTTTTATTTAAAATATGCATCTCAGAAAGGAGCATCACATAAGACATTTCCAATTAAACAGGAAAATACCAAATATGTTCATACCACATGCAGGTTCAGGAATGTTTTTTGGTGCATTTTTACGGTCCATAACTTACAGAAAAATGACCTTCAAGCTTCAGTATAAGCTTGTGCATTGCCAGAAGGTGCTTCTCAAGTGCTGAGCAGTGTGGCCCACCTTTTTAATCCATTTATGAGGGAAACTTAGATTAACAGTAATTTATACACCAAAGAGGAGCTCATTAATTCATTCACCTGCTCAGTAATATAGCACTAAAGATCCTGCCCATTCACCTGTGAAAATACTGTGCTTGTGCAGGTTTTTCATGCTTGTTTCCAAGAATGTCATGTCAAGACAAAGCAATTTTCTATTCCATAGACTAAGTGAGGATAAAAGAATTCATTTTCTCCTGTTCTACCTTGATAGACTTGCTAATGATAAACCATTTCCTCAATGGAAAACCTGATCCAGCAGATGGGAAATGCAAGATCATAGTGGTGCAAAGGGGCATTTAAATACATATTGTAATTGCTTACCAAAGGCACAGCCCTCGAGGGCTCCAGACTGGGCCTGGGTGCTGTTGAGTACATGTAGTTAAACAATCTGTCTATTTTTCTTAGAGGTACACCTCCACCTTGGTCACTTATCTAGGGAATGAAAATTGAAGAGTTTTATACATTAGGTTCAGACAAAAACCCACAAAACATCAAGAAGCATTATCTAAATTACTTTAGAAATACTAAAGGAGCATTTAGGGACTCTGGGGCTGTCTGGTTTGGAGAAAAGGCTGGGAGTGACCTTGCCATGGTCTACAGCTTCTTGGGAGGAAGGTGCTGATCTCACCTCCCTGGATCCCATGATGGGACATGTGGGAACAGTTCAAAGCTGCAACATCAGGTTTAGAATGGACATGAGGAAGCATTTCTGTATGGGAAGGGCAGTGAAAGAACAGAACAGGTTTCCTGGAGACATGGTCAATGGCCCAAGTCTGTCAGTGACCAAGATGTGTTTGGACACTGCCCCTAACAAATGTGCTTTGACTGCTGGTCAGCCCTCAAGTGGTCAGGCAGTTGGACAAGATGTTCCTTGTAGGTCCTTGCCAACTGAAAATCCTGTTCTAATGAATATGAAGCAGGTCATACAATAATTAATTTGCTTTTTCAAATTAAAAGTCATACTGCTCTAAACCTAGCAGGTTTGCAAACTGTGTATTATTTTTAGGCATTTACCTTAATAGATAGATCTTCTTTCCCCAAAGTGACTAAGGTTTTGATCGATGGATAGGCTTCTTTCTTACCTTCATGCAATTCCACTGTAGCTCTCATTGAATTCTGAAGATTAAAAAAAAACCAAAAAAAACCAACAGTCCAAATTTGATTCTAACTTTAACATATAAGCTTTTTGTGGCAAGTTAGGACTTGAATTTATTTTGCAGCATCTACTCTATCCCAGAGTTGTGTACAAGATAGAAAAGGCTGTATTTAACACAAACTCAAGTGCCATCTAATCAATGAATTGCCCAGTTAAATTTTTACATTACAACATACATAACTTATTTGATATAGTCAGAGAAAAGAAAGCAAGACCTTTTTCTTTTTCTTTCTCCTGTGAGAAATCAAGTAAATATATCCATGGAACATGGATGAGAACATCCTTCATCTCCACCACGCATCACACCAACAGTGACCCTCACCACAGAAAGCTAGTTTTGACTTTCTATGCCTGGGTCACATAATGTTTAAGTTACCATCTGCCAATCTGACTTCATGTTAACAGAATTTCTACTGCCAGTCCCTCCCAGTTCTTTACAGCTACAACTTACTGGCTTCAGCCTGTTTCATGACTTGTACCAAAAAGATACTCACATGTACTGTACAAATTCTTACCTGTTCTGCCCCAAAACTAATGTTACATATGCCAAAAATGGGAGAAGACTTAAATGAATATAGCTGACAAATGTCAGAAATCAAACCCCAAAAACCAGTACTTTGAAAAAGTTTCTCTCTTGCCAAATACAAGTTTTCCCCTCAATTTCTAGTGTTCAGCTGCACCACTTAGAGACCTACTCTGTTCTTTCAAACCATATTAACAGCCCTCACACGTTCCATTTTCACTCTTGTTCCAATTATTCAGAAAACACAAAACCAAAACCAAGCATGTCATCTACACTATTCAAAGATACAGGGCCTGCTTTCACAATAAAGACACTGATCCTAACTAGTCCTCAAATATGCAATAAAGAAGCAAGCTCATAAAAACTGCAAGGTTATGAATATTCCATCACTGCAAAACTAGACTGTCAAAAGTGTTCTAAGTTAATCAAAAAAGCTACAAAAGCACAACAGGAGAAGTGGGAAACCAGGCAGTTTTTATGTACACAAGGTCATAAGAGAGGGCTTTAAGTCTGGCTTTTAAACAGGTGAAGAATATTTGAAACTTAAGAATAAGCTAAGGAAAGGAAAACAAATAACATTTAAGAGCTGTAACTGAAAGGAACCTCAGTTTCAACAGTAACAGGGTCACAAAACCCTCACAAATATTAACAAGTGCAACTTACCTTGAATAATTCAAATAACATATGAAACAAATGAGAAGGTACATAGACTACTTGAATGGGCTTGTTTGGAGCTTTAGCTATAAAAAAGAGAAGTAAAAATGTCAAATCATTTTTGTTCAAAACAGTATTTTGTAGAATTGCCCTTTACCAGAATAGCAAACATGTAGGCACAGACAAGCATGTTCTCATTTTCCCAGTGCAAAATTTTTTCCATGAAGTAAAAACAAATTTTAGTGACACCTGAAAGAACACATTATAATTATGATCTTCAAACCTATCCAGTCAGCAGACTTTGTTTAGATATGAAACTTTACTAAGCAGTGGTTGGTTTCATACAACAGTGTATGTTAACCAAGAAAACTTCTTAAGTGAGAAGCTTTCACATACTCACATACTGTTTAAGCACAATATTTGCTGCACAAAAAGATTTTTAAACTAAAGAAAAACCCACTGTTAAAACATTCTAAAAACAACCACATAATAAAACACACATTCATTAGAACACACGAAATATAAGCATTCATAAAATTTTTCAAATATACTTCAAACAATATCACAGCTTCTTCCATATTCCAAACCATCACTGAATTGTTTGTCCACTGCTGTCCCACTGTGAGTGTTTCAGCAGAGGGGCTTGGCACAACTCTGAATGCCAGAGTGCTCATTGACTGATTGGGCAGGAAACAATACAGCCACATTTAATACATTCCAGGACAGTTTGGGGGCTGAAGATGAAGTCATCCCTGAACATTCAAATATCTACTGGCATTAAATTATGCAGTCACAGGGAGTCAGACTGAGCAGCAGTTCAGACTGAAGGGAACTGCTTCATAAATTCCAGGAAGACATAAATATGCTCAAAGCACATGACTGGAGTCAACTTCATTCCTTTTGGCACTGAGGGCTGCTAACATTCCCAGTCATTATTTTAAGTGACAGGGTAGTGAAAACACCTAGGAAAAGGAGAAGACCAAAACAATGCTCTGCAAGGCAACTCGATATTTTATTCTGTTATTTTTGTCAGTCCATACTCCCATTCCCTCAGGCTTCACCAAAATCAAGGCAATCTGACAGACTTGTTTGAGACACAGAGATAGAAAAAGAGTTATTGTTGCTCTTGCGAGGTAATTGCCAAAGTTGCTTTCCTCATATTGATAACAAGCTGATATAGAGGAAACAGGTAATTCTTTTTCCCTTTTTTTTTAGCTCCAGCAGCTTGGTTTCTCTACTGTTGGATCTTTTCACTTATGCCTTCAGATGAATTTTGCATTGATTGATTCCTCTGCTGCAACACTCAATTTTATCTCTAGAATCAGTTTAGAAGGGGAAGGTCAGGTTCTTTGGTTTTGGGAGAGATGGGTGGCAATGCATCATTGCTGACAGCATAACCTTGGCAGAGAAATATTTCTACACTACTCAGTAATACTTTGAGCAACACATACTCCATGTATCACGCTCTCCCATTGAGTGTTACCTATTTCTGTGACTTTTGCAATTCTTCTGCTGAAGTTTGGAGCCATCTTAATCTTTCATTTGGCTGCTGTCCAAAATCTGGGAAAGGATCACTCAGGAATTTTTTTTAACTAAAACAAATAAGCTCCCTTTTGTCAATAAAATAATGAACAAAAAGCAGTCAATATGCTGTCTCATCGCTTTTGTGTAATCCATTTTTTATCTCTACAATTAACTTGAAACAGATTTTCATGTGAGAAGTTTATGATAGGACTTAAAAGCATACACTACCTAATAAAAATTCCAATTTTGCCATATTACACAGAAGGGCTCACCACTGTGTTGAGAGTGCCAGTGGAATTCCTGGGTTTATAAGCATACTTCAGAATGAAACAAGTTTCAGTTCTGTTAGAAGACTAGAAGGCAGGCAGAAGGTTTCCTTCTCAGTTATGAGGAGTCTTGGTTTGTTTTCTTTAAAGTGACAGTGAATTTAGCAGATAGAACTTTGCATTCAGCATAAAGAAGTACACATCACGATAAACTGTAATTCAGGTGCCCACGCAGAACAAAAGTAACTGCATAGTTCAAATTATTATTTACAATTAATTAACAAAACTAGAGATTAGAGATACCAGAAATGCATTTTCTTTACATACATCAGTTAAATTAAATTCATAATTACCATTGAATTCTTCAACTTCCAGATCAGGTGCCACTGTATAGTACTGTTCACATAACATCTTAGCTGTTTCATAAGCATCTACAAAACAATAGAACAAACATTATTTATCAAAATCTTCTAGCAATGACCAGCAGTGTTCATCCTCCCTGTGAAAGACCACAAACAGAACACTCACTTTGAGCTCTAGTTTACAAACATGAAGCTGGTATCCAGTCTAATCCATTTTTCTCTGTACACTCATAGCCTAGTTGTCAGGAAAAGGAAAACACTATCTAAAGCTCTACAAAGAAAAGCACATTACTGGAGAGAAGCTATTTTTCTTCTTTGTTTGGGGCTTAAAAACCAGAAGGTTTTATTCTTAGGCTGACCATAAAATCTGCTTATTTTTTATTTCCTGATGATAATTTAATACTTGCTCTTTCCATCTCAAATAAAAAAGGATAACATTGCAGTCATAAATTCAGGTTTTCCAAACACAATACTGTTTACAATACTTAATTTTCAATGTCTTTTGGGGGAAAATCTGGATAAAATTCTTCATTCCTTTCCACTGAACCAAAAATTACTCCCCCTGAAAATACCTCCCCATAGTCCAAATCAGGCTTTATGTATTGTTCAAACACAGGTAGAAAGTTCAAGTTACCCTTTGTCACTGGTGGTGCCCCCCAAGGTTCAATTTGGGCCCAGTGTTGTTTAAGTGATTCCTCAGTGACTTGGAGGAAGGGCAGAGGCCTCCTCAGCGAGGTCACGGGTGGCACAGAGCTGGCAGGAGCGGCCGATAGCCCGAGAGCTGTGCAGCCCTTCAGAAGGGCCGTGACAGCTGCAGAGATGGGCAGAGGAACGGCCTGGAATTCAGCACAGGCAAATGCAGGCTCCTGCACTGGGGAAGGACAACCCCAGGCACCAGCACAGGCTGGGCCCCACCTGCTGGAGCAGCTCTGCAGAGAAGGGCCTGGGGCTCCTGGGGGACAAGGAGCTGTCCATGAGCCAGCAGAGCCCAGGATGGGACCCTGGGGTGCATCAGGGAGAGCACTGCCAGCAGGTCAGGGAGGTGATCCTGCCCCTCCACTCGGCCCCAGTGAGGCGGGGCTGCACTGCTGTGTCTTGCCTCAGGACAAGCGAGACCTGGAGATCCTGGAGTGGGTCCAGTGGAGCACAACAAATGATTAAGGGACTGGAGCATCTCTCTCTTACAAAGAGAGACTGAGGGAGTTGAGCCTGTTCAGCCCTGAGAAGAGAAAACTGAGAGGGGACCTCTTCAATGCCTAAGAATATCTGAAGAGAAGGAGGTGCCAAGAGGATGGAGGCTTTTGAAGGCTCTTTTCTGTGACGCTGAGCAGCAGGACCAGAGGCAGAAACTGATGTACAGGGAGCTCCAGCTGAACATGAGGAGAACTTCTTCCCTGTACAGTGACCAAGCACTGGCACGTTTTTCCCAGAGAGGGTGTGGAATCTCCTTCACTGGAGATGTTCAAGAACCATCTGGGCACAATCCTGTGCCATGTGCTCTGGGGTGGGCCTGCTTGAGCAGGGAGGGAGGTTGGTCCACATGATTTACTGTGCTCCCTTCCAACGTGACCCATTCTGTAATTCTGTATTGAAACATTTCTTACTGGTTTCCTAACAAATCTGGGTCAAGCAATCTGAGGGCTGTCTGACACTTCATCTTCCTCTAAAAGCCAACCCTTTGGCAGAGTCCTAGGACTATGGCAGACTGTGAGGTTCAAAGCATGCTTCATGGTGTATGTGGAGATTAAGTACCAATAACAGTGAGAGATCTATTGGTAAATCTAAAATCCTGGCTCCAGGAAAAAACCTGAATTCGCTGTCAGCTCAAAAGTCTTATTGCAGGACAGTCAGCAAGACAGAGATAGCCACCTCAGGCAGCACAGAGACTACACTTGGTGCAGCTGATTGAAGCAAGAAGTGGCTGTTTAAATCATTTCTTCATTGCTTGAAGGGCATACAGGGCTTATAGCTGCCACATACAGTAACAAAATCAACATTTTAACTGATAAACTGCTCAGAACACTGCCTGTGAAGCAGAACATTTGGGAGCTAGCACAGCATACAGAACATAAATTAACTCCTCCACCAATTCTACAAGGAAAAGGCCTCTATCACCTTGACTCCCTGACAGGACTATGCAGCCCCTGTCTTCAAGAACATTTCGTTTCTTTCAAAGGCAACACTGGACACAGTTTGCTATGCCCTCATTTGGTCAGTGTTGTGCATGATCTACTTTAGATTCTTGCTTGAAAACTGGACTTAGCAACTTCCCATGTCAAGGCAGCAACTGTGAATCTGATGATCAAAATGGATTCAAGTATTGCTATTAGAAGGCAAAGCTAAATAAACAACATGGCTGTAACATAAAATGCTGAGGTGAAAGTGGAGTAAGGTCATTCAAAAGAAAAAACAGCTGCTGAAAAAGGCCACCCTAGGAGCCAAGAAGAGCTAGAAGAAAAAGCTGTAAGAGAGCTGTAAAAAGTATTACAAAGTGAGCTACCATCCAGGTCAGACTTTCAGATAAGAAAGGCTTCCCTCTCATTCACCAAAGGCTGAGAGAAAGTGAAGGGGAGAAACACACTCTTCAGCCCTTTGCAGCTGCACAAACAGCAGCAAAGGACAGAGCCTGGAATTCTCCCCTACAGCAAGATCTTCATTTGCAAATAGATACATCCAGAGTGTGAACCTTCCATGGAGAAGCTCTTGAAGCAGCCAGCATTGCCTCATGCCTCCTTGCTAACATTCTGAAAGTAAGCAAACATTAACAACAAAGAAACAGGACATCCAGTGTGACTGTGCCAGATCAGTCAGCTACAACCAGCACATTTCTGCAGGAAACAGAACAAGCAGTGGTATGATCAGATGACAAAGGAAAGTGGAGTTTCACTAGCATATCTGTACACCTCAGGACATTTTACTGAAAGGCCTAGCTAAACAAAATTAAACAAAAATGGAAATTTTGCTTACTCTCAGTTTTCTGTAACACCAGCATGTGATACAAAAGCAGTACATGAGAACCTGCTTCTAGGTATTTCAGGAAGAAAACTTCTAAAGTTTAACAAAACATTTAGACACTTCATCTGATACTTAAAATTACAGATTAAGGCTATTAAAAATCAAATTGTTTTCTTCGTTCTGTTAACAGACCAAAAGGTTCTCTCCTCTCAATAATGAAGACATTTGAAAGTCTTAACAAGCCCAGGGCTGTATTGTGAACTTTTATTTAATAAAATAAGAAAAAAAGAAATGGATTTAAGTCACCTTCAGTTTCTTCTAGCTCAATAAAATATGCCTGAATATTTTAAGTTGGGGGATTTTAGTAACAAAAATATTAACTTCAGCTTACCTTTAACCACCTCTGCCACATCACAATTAGGATCAATACTTCCAATATGTTTGGGATGAGCAGGATTAATATCTCCACCAAAAAGAAGTGCTAAAATAAAAAAAAATGGTAGTAAATTATTTATTACCCTTGAGGCAGGCCAGAAAGTTTGAACCTGATGGTATCTGAGATTTAACAGATACTGCATCATTTTGTAAAAAAGTACTCCAGCAAATTGCCAGAATCCTCATTTAAGAAGACTACTTGTCTAACTGCTCATCTTCCCTCCTTTTTTTTTTTATTTTATTTTAAGTTTTTACAGTTAAGACTGTAAAAAGTTAGTTAAAGCAGAATTCAAGATGTGGGAGGGTTAAGGTGAAAACCTGCATTTCAAAGCACATTATCAAGAATTAGCTAAAATTAAAATGTAAGACACTGCATTCATACTGTTATGCTAGAAGAGAAGCACTCACAACAATGAAAACATTACAGTACAAAGGACTGTGGAACTGTAAGGCATCATTAAAAACCTTTACACTCACCTAAGCTGAAACCTCACAGAGGTCTCACTCACCCAACTTTCTCCCTGGATCTCAGCAGTACAATCCCCACTCCCTCTTTGTACAAGGGTCTAGTACTCACCAGACCCTCCATCAAGAGTTTAAAAAAAGACTCTCGAAGTAGAAAGGTTTTGTACTTCATTTCAGGAGTGATTTTCTGCCATTTTAGCAAGTTAGTGAGCTCTGACATGAAGCAGGTGCAGCATGAGATGAGCAAAAGTCTAGAACTGAAAGCTTTTCCTACCCTGGGCACAGAAAGCTCCCACACTGGGCATTGTGTCCTGCAGAACAGTGCTGGAGGAAACGCTGCCAGGAATGCAGGAACAGAAATGCAAACTACATAAAAACTTGGATTTGTATTCTGCTTGACAATTATCTTTTTCTTCAGTGCTTCAAGATTAATATTTGCCATCACAGACAGACCACTAGCACTGCTAACACAGGGATATTACACAAGGTTAACTAAACTTTAAGCATCTACAAGCAGTTTCAAGCTCCAACCAGTAAAAGAGGAGGAGCCATAGGAAAAGCTAGTTCAGGTCAATGACTCAAGTTTAATATTTTAGAATTAGTGCAAATTATGCTAGCACTCAGTCCAAAAATTATATCAGAACAATGTTTGTAATCTATTGCTACAACTCTTCTATGAAAGCCTTTTAACTTGGTTTTATGTGTGTCACTTTTCTGTCCAGGTGCAAGTAAATAAAAAGCTGTACATTTATCTAATTTTGTATGCTTTGCCACATTAAAGTTATCTGTAGACACAGAGCAAGACGTTTGTTAGTCACATGATAGATTACTGGAAAGACACACAACTTGTACTAAAACACCTCACACTCCAGCATCTGCATTATCTGTAGCGTACAACAACTCTAAGAGCTCAGAAAAGAGGAATACTGAGCAGAGAATGAAGCTCTAGAGCTAAAAGGCACAAGACACACTAACACAGATCAGAAGACTGTCCTTAACTTTACTCAGATCACTTTCTGCATGGTTGCACATACTGGTTAATAGAAGCTGTGCAAGTAACTCCCTTGACTCTGTAATACGAATATAAAAAAAGTGAGTTTATTAGCAACAACAAATGAAACAGAACCTAATGACAAAGGATGACTAATTCCAGCATTTATCCATAAATAGGAAATAGGAAGTAAAGAAAGACAAGAGATATAATTGAAATTTTCCATTAGAAATATTCAACCTCTTTAGAAGGCAAGAAAGTCTAGATAATTGCTGGAAAAAAATATGTATAGTACCTAACCTATTCAAAATTTACAGCATCTTTGCATTTCATTATGAAATAAATATGAGCTCTACAAACTATGTTGAAAGCTTTGTGAGCACAAAGATACAGCTACTCTACTACTACCTAAAAATACTGCATGTATCACTTCACAAGGCATCTCAGCCAACAAGACTAAAAAGCGACAGCCACACTAACAAAGACTGACAATTCTAAAAGAAAGCACACTGGTGTCTTGGATTCATTTCTGATCATTGCAAAGTACCATATTAACCAGTTGCCAGTATATCTTTTGCCATAATTAGCCCAGAGTAGTCATGAGTAAGGAAAAGAAAAAATACAAAACAAAGCTTCATCTTCAGGTTTATGAGCAATAACTAATGAGTTTTCAAAGAAGAGAAAAGCAATTACTTACTGTGTTGGTTAATAAGCATACGGAAAGAGATGCGGTTGGTGTAGAATCTGTCTAGAAAATACTGGATGTTACTGCTTACAAACGGATCAAAGCCATATTTTTCCTTGTATTCAATCACCCCTTGGGCCATGGTTGGAACCACGTCATTGTGTCTGTTCCTGACTTTAATTAAAACATCTAAAAAGCTGGAGGAAAAAAAATTGGAGATTGTTAGAAATAAAATTAAACTCAACAACAGCATAACCATATTATCTGTTTACTATGCCTCTCAGTAAATAACAAAATATCAGAGGGAAAATACAAAAATATAGTACCTAAACAAGCCTATTTAAAGAGAAGTGTTTGATCAACCTATATCACTCACGAGACTTGTGAAGCATTTAGAGCCCCAAATTAAGTTATTCCTCCCCCAAATATTCCTTGAAATTAAATCAATCTCTCTTCAACATTGATAGAAAGCAAAGGATTCTCTTTCACTGCAATCATATGCATTACTGTAACTGTCATCCCCTGAAACTTCTAACAGTAGCTGGGAGATTGGGATGGAAACTCAGGAAAAACAAACTGACCACCCTTTATAATTTCCTTAGAAAAATTTGTGTTTTCTTCCCAGCACCTAAACCCATGCAGTGAACTCTGAATTTCCTTCACCTGGCCTCTCTTGGGCTAAGCTAGAATCTCAGCACATGTAACTGTGACTCCTGTTCAGTTTCCTCTGACACCACTGGATGGCAGACCGAATACAAAGGAGCTCTCCTCCGGAGCTCGGCAACTTTTAGGATAACACTCCCACTGCTTTTAACAAGCTTTCCTTTGAAACAGCTCGGAGGATTTCTGTTTCCTCTGCCAAGGCAGCTCAACACCTATGATCCTCAATGTGCTCATCCTTTTTCCCCCACACGCAAACCCATACATACTTGAAATATCAATTATTAATAGCTTTCTAAAGCAGAAACATGGAAAATCTGTACTACTCAACTCTGCTACACTCTCCAATATTAAATTAGTTTTAACACCACAATGTTTATGTAATGTTGTTTTAGAAAGTAGAAATCGTGAAATGCAGCTTTCCAAAGAAAGCAGAGCTGGAGGACTTGTTCAGCTGTGTCTGTTTCTGCAACTCTACAGATCCTTTTCCAAAAAACATCAACAGAACATTCTTTGTAGATTTATAATGAATACTGAAAGGAAATGTATTAATTATTTTTATCAAAAGTAGAATATCTACCAACTAATGAAAGAATCACAGAAAACACTGACAGGTCATCTAGGTCCAATCCCCCTGCAAATAAGCAAAGGAAAGAACAAAGACCAGCCACTGGTCAACACATTTAAATCAGATGTTTTCTTCCTTTTCAGCACCACTTAGGCAAGAGTAATTTTTTTATAGCATTTATACAAGTGATACACTTCTAAAATAATTTCTCCCACTCTACACTGCCAGCTGCAAAGGAATGTAGGATTCCTTTTTACTAGTTTTTTCCTGATCCTAAGTCTAGCTACCAGTTTTTGCCTGGTAACAGTTCAGCAGAGTTTCAACACTACTCTGTTGCACAGAGAAGGGGAAGTTTTAACTGCCTAATTCCCCATTCTAAATACTATCACAGTACATAATGACTGTTTTCTTTAGTTTTGCTGACTGGGCAGCTTAGAATATTTAAGGCTTAAAAGGTTTATAGACCTTTTATGCCTATTGAGTCCTGACAGTGTGATCTACTACCTCTGAGAGGTGATGTCAGAGACTGGTGCCTGGCTGTACTTGTGCTGCTTCTCTGTTTCTGAGCAACAAGACCCTAGAGAAGAGCAGAGCTGGAAGCAATGTTTACAGTCACACCTGCAACAGAACTGACAGCACTCTCAAACTGTTGTTTGCTCTGCTATTTGTTTTTAAATACCTCCACTATCCACAATAGGTACCTGATGCCAAGAAGGCAAATGGTTCACTGATATCCCACTACCAAAGTGCTTAAATGCCCAGAGCATGCCAAAGGGCAAAGGGCTTAGGTTTATCTGCTGCAAACCAGCAAAATCATAGCTGAAGCCTGTCAGCTTATAACTAAACATATAATAAAGAAATGCCTCATTATTGCACTGATATGACAAGCCTCCTGTTCCATCTTCCAAGATAACTGAGTTCACTCACATGTTCCCATCAAACAGATGCTTTTAAAGGGGCAAACACAAGAAGAATATAGGCACATTTCAAAGTAGCAGAGCAGAAATCAGAACACATCTCCTTAATCTTAACACTCATTCCTTACAGTCCCTCTACCTGCTACACACCTGAAAGCCACAAAGCTTTTACTGTACTCAAACTGTGGGAGACCACATCAAAGAATTTTTAAACTGCTTATGGGATTAACTGGGAATACTCCAGAACAGCTCTGAAAATTGTGTTTACCAATTACTTTTTTTGTCCACATTTCTGTGTATTTTCAAAACCACGAAGAATAAATAATTCAGTTGGTTTGACAAATGAGAAATTATTAATAAAAAGCTACTTTAGTTAAATGAGCTTCAGTGGCTTCTGTATTAACAGAATACTTAAGGAATTACCACAGGTGTTAAATAAACAAAGGCTAAAAAATTCTACAAATACAAGAAATAACTTGTGTTGTGAGATTCATTAATTAACTTCTTAGTAACCTGTACATATTATTCTGTTTTGATCTATCACTACAGTGCAAGAAAACAAGCATAAGAAAGTCAATATAAGGACAAAAGGAATTTTTTTAGTCTTTTACAGATAGTATTACCTGAAAAATGAAAAACAAAAAGTGATGAGTAGACTAAAAACCCTTTTAAATACAACAAATGCAATGGTTTGGGGTTTTTCTGATTGGCTGCTCTTTTTTGAATCAGTGCTAGCTGGCAGCTGAGTATCACCAGAGAGAGAGGTAAAAGTACACACTCTGAAAGATTTCTCTACTAGGAAGTGTATCTACTTCCAAAGTTCAAACTAATTAAAGCAGCAATTAACATTATGTAAAAGTAACAAAATGATACCCTCTTAATCAGATATACTCCAATGTTTACTTAGCTCAAACTGCTTACAGAACCACTATTTTAACTGCAATGCTGCAGAAAGGAAGGTTCCTTGTTTACCAAGTTCTTCATGCCTGTTATCTCAGACATGCTGGCAGCTGATGGCCTCAGTGGCTCCCAGCTCCAGGACACTCCCCTGCACACTCTCCCTTGAGCGGGTCACAGAGAAAAACCAGCAAAGAAACTCGTGGGCGTAGAGGCTGCACTAAGTGTCCTCTGAGAGCACATGTAAACAGCATGTTTTACAAACCCTTTCAGTTTTTGAAACACAGCTTCAGCCTCTGTGTGTTTACTGGAGAGTAACAGCTTGGGAAACTTCCAACACTTCTGCCTGCTTGCACCCTTCACCAAAGCACAGACACCTTATCTTAGGGCTCCTGTTATCACACGGCTTGGCAGAACTGTGGAAAAACTTCCACCTGACCCCTCTACAGCTCAAAAAAGACATCTGTATTATCAAAAAGGTAAAAGTAACCTACTGTTTTGGCAAATGCCCATACTACTGACAGTGACAGTGAGGCTTCATAAGGCCTGCTAACCAGTAGAAGGCAATAGAGAAACTGAAATGCTTCTGAAACGCTTCATTAGAACAATGCCAAGGGCAAAAAATCTCTTCAAAGGATTTTGTCCAGCATTCACAAAAGGTAACAGTCATGAACATCTATCTGCTCTCCAATTTATACTCTAAGAGCAGAGAAAAACTGGGCCACTCTGAAAAACATCAGCTTTAGTTTAGTCTCTGCACCTACTCCTATAACCACTCACTCTTCTCCATTGCAGGGCCACTGCTGCCTTTGTTGGCCACACACTAACATTTTAGGGACCACGGAGCTGAAAGTGGGCTACTCCTCCACTACATCTATTTCCCAATTCATTTCACTTTGTGGCCTCATACAAAGCTGTGCCAGTACATGGATGACATCTATAATACTGTAACACTAATATAGAAAATGGTTTCCTCAGAAAGAGAGCCCAGACTTTGAGAATACCAGAGCAGGCTCCCCACACAAGCAGAGATAAAACCACAAATAGTCAGGGGACAGTTTTCTGTTCAGCTGATAAAAACATTGCACCATTTTAGAAAACAGTAATTAAAGGACTACTCCCAACACTGATAGAGCACATCTGCGGATATCCAACCTCTTTGAACCATCAGTTTAACCCCTCCCCTCTCCTCTGCTACTGTTACCCTGATTAGCCAGAACACAAAATTAAGTCCACCTCAGCTGACAGAAAGTCCAACAATGCACTCTTTAATTTCCAGAAATCAACTGCTCTGCTATCCTGCATGTTTTTGAGTGTCTGAGGTGGATACCATGTTTAGCTGCGAAAAGAAGCTGCTGGGATGGTACTGGAACAAAGGCACTTCCACCCAGGCAAGACTCACATATTGAAACAGTAATTAAGCTAAATGAAGAACAGATGGGGGCCTAAATCACCTCATATCCCACAGGCCTCAGACAAGGATGGGCATTCAACGACCAAAGGATGCAAGTGAGTGTCTTCTGTACTTACATAGACCCTGTAAGATTAACATGTAAATGTGCTGTTCTACAGCATGTTCCACACAGGAACAGGACAGTGGAAAGGAGCCAAGAGATGAAGCTGTTCCAACCCCTCGTTATAGGCTGCTCTTGGCAAGGTACTCAAGAGATGCCCCACAGATACTGCCTGTACAAAAAGTCTTTGGTCCAAAGGACCAGACATACCTTATAATCTTCCAGGTTTTTCTTTAAGCAAACCAATCTGGTTGAAGAAAAGAACTATTCCTATTCATGCATCCCTGAAGACACTTAAAGTCCGAGATAATGGCTCAAATTCCATATGCAATGATACATTCAATAAGAAGAGAAAACTTTTACTCAAACTAAAATGAATTCAGAAATGTGGGGGTTTTCCCCACTGAAAGCAGCTCATTTAGCTACCAGCATTCCTGATACTTTCTAACTGTACTGATACATTTCTGACCACAAGACATAAAAGTAGGATAAGGCTAGATAGCAGCAACAAGGAATACTGACACAGGAGTTGAGAAATTTGTTAAATTTATCTGTGGGTTATTATAAGAAATATGGACATAGTTATGAGTATTTTTGAAAGACATAGTTTGTTAAGAATATTATAAAAATTCTAATTACAGCTCAATATGCAATTAAATGGCATAGCCTTCAGTAAGTTAGGAATAGATGACATCCCAGAGCATGAAAGTAAATCTGACTTTCTAATCTTAGACAGCCTATCCAATACTGCCAAAAAGAACAAATCAGCTCTTTAATCGGATAATTTTTAATCTCTTTTCACAGGCCAGATGCAGTATAGAAGACAACCCTTACTATGGAAAATCCTAGCTGAACTTCCCCTTAATAGGTAGCAATAAAGTCCATTCATCCTTATTATATGTACTGAATTACACAGAATGCAATAATTGCAAGATTTCAAAGCTTTTAACAAACAGTTATCCTGAATGATATTGATATTTGCTTCACTATGAAATATTTGTTCTACCATACTCATATAGAGCATTGCAAACAATATTTGCAGTTGCCATGAAACAATATCAAGAATGCCATATCCATATGGCAGAATCAGATAATTCATGTGTTAATTATGAGACTCTAAAAATAGCTCTCCAAGAGAACTACTCATTAGCCTTTACAAATATATATATTTGTTATACTGTGATCTTCCTTGAACTTTGAAGTTCATAAAAAGCTGCAATTCAGTTACCTAAATACAGAATACCAAAGATGGTTTCAGAAGCTACATAACCACCTTGCCTCAACCCACACATCCAGGACATTACAGGCTTTAGAGGACCAGTGTTACATTTGCCAAGCCCACTCAGGTGTTTAGGACAGCTCATGCTATCTCAAAGGGCAACAGACACTTAAGTTTTGGTAACTTGACCACATAAAGGAAAGCCTGTTGACAAACTAGTCACAAACAAATTCCTGTCATCAGCAAACAGTAATACAGAATCACAAAATGTAACAGCTAGAGGTGGTGGAAAAATTTATTTGATTTATCCTCCACAGAATAAGCTCACCTAGAATGCCACTAAAAACTATCTAATGTATTTATAAAAGCTTTTAAAATGGGATGCTCTACAGCCTTCAGTCTGTTCTCATTAATATTACAACCTTTAGTTTTTGCCCTGTACAAATTCTCAACTTTAATAAAAACCAGACATTTTTTAATTCTCCACTTCTTTAGTTAGAGCAGCCCATTATCCTTTATAATAGTGACCTTATTTTTTTGGCACACCCAGACTTCCAGTGTCTCCAGTATCTTTTTTTGCCAGTTGAAAGAAATGCCTTCAGCATTATTCAGAGGTGGAACTATCCAAGTCCCTAAATCTTCTTCCTTTCACATCAGTACTGTCCATGAGTGTTTTAATTTCTTAAAAGGTAGTACCCAGAACTGAAGGCAGCAATCCAGCATAGTACTCACTCTGAGTAAATGGTTACTTTCCCCTTGTTCAATAACACTACAATTCAGTCAGTCTGTAATCCTTATGGCTCCTTCTACAGTTCTGCCACGCAGGTAACTTTGTACTCCTGCACTTGAGCTTCTCCTACATGGATTGGTTAAAACACAAAAGCTACAGTGTCAAGATCTCAGATAACATGCCCACAACCAAAAGAGCACAACATTTGAAATGCAGCACCTCCCAAAGCCCTTATTTAACCTACTGTAACACAGTTAGTGTATCTGAAGTTTGCTGAAGGCAAAAAGCTGTTTTTGCACAGCACAGGCCACATGGTGCACAAACAGAGCAAGATGTTTTATGAAACTCTCTATAAAGCTCTGCTTGATCATGCAGAATTTCACAGCTTAAAAGAAATCCAAAAGACAAACTACCCTAAGAAAGCTAATTAATGGAACAAAAAACCTGCAAGAAGTGATATCCTGAAACAAAGCTGACTGCTGTAGGTACAGAGCAACAACAGACCCTAGTGTTAGACAGGTGTGTGTGTTTTCGTTGCTTTGTTTTCAAGTCTCTGATGTGTATGTTCCACCTGCTGTTCTTACATGTGGGGTTCTTTTCTGTTTTATGCATACACATTTTAAGGAAACATTCTAATGGCAATTTCAATATGATTTTGTTGATAAAGAAAATTGGTGATGTCTTCCTTTCTTCTCAAGTAATGTTATTCAGTGAGGTAGGTGAACACTACTAATTGAACTCCATTAAAACAGCTTTTAGATAAAAACAATGACTGACACATTAGAATGCTTTCAAACTGAAAAAGAAGTACCAAACTAATAATGTGTTAATATACTTTATACACAAAAGAGAAATGACATTTTATTCTTAAGTATCTTATACACAAGTATAGTCTCACATCCATGTTGTTTTCTCAATATAGCCTTGGAGGAAGCATTTCATGCCATTTCTTAAACTACCGGTCTGCATAAACACAAAATGTGTTGTTCAAAAGCACTTAGATACCTACATTCTACTCCAGATTACAATTTTGGCTTTTGCCATACATATTCTACCTTACAAATAAGGTAACTGTTTTCCTATAGTACAAAACCACTCGGTATTTGAGACAGATTATTTTAAAATGGACTGTTAGAAAAAATATATTACTCACTCATCTAGAACATGAGGATCCTCAGGACTTTTATTTTCATATTCTAAAAGCTCAAGGAAACTCTGCATGTACCTGAAATAAGCAAAAATTATAAAAAGAGAATTAAAATACTTAAACATAAAATACTTTTGAATTTCTTTCATTTTAAGACTACAGAGTCACGTAAAATTAACAGATGCACAGCACACAGTTCTATGCAAAGACTAAAAGTAAGTGGGATGCTGCAACAAAGGAAAGAAAGCTACTACAATATATTATTATAAGTTAAAAAGTATTACTTGTAACCTTAGTCTGCAATGCAGGAAAATAGCTATATGAATCAAACTGAAGTTAACAGGAGCAAAACCTCTCCACAGGTACGTCTGTAATTTCGGGTAGTTTGTCCCTGTATTTTGACTGTTGCACTCATCCACTCTCTACAGATGTCAGGTTGTTCCCATATTCCTCAGAGAGCAATCCAACTTCTCTTTCAAAATAAAGCTCAGGGGAACACTCTCCAAAAGGCACAATAACAGGACTGCACCAAGCTGGTCCTACCAGAATACTCCAGGAGAGCACACCCATGCACACCCTCCCACAGCTCCTCTGTGTGACACAACCCTCTGTTTCACAAAACCCCCTCTTACACAACACAGCTGTCTCCTGTTCAGACATTTGGTTCACATCAGATTAACTGAGGCTTAGAGCCCCAGAGGTAACACAGAGGCCCCAAATCAGAACCCCTCCACAAGAATGTGGCCAGCCTGCTCTGTAGGACACTGGCCCAACACCAGTATAAGTTCTGCACCTCTCACAGAGCACTGTGCCTCAGGACCAGGTATCATCACCTCTGGAGCAGATGGATTCAGCAGCACAGGAGGAGATTTAAGGACTACAGAACCAGGACCTATTTCCTGAGGTAAATCACACAAGGTATCAATCACACACATAAAAGGGAGAGTTCCAATGTTACCCTCCCCCTTCACTCCTGGTTAAGCACTGCCACTCAAACTACAATCTCAACACTAATCAGATGTGCCTGTCAACAGCTCCAACTCCCAGCAGTGGTGAAATAGATAGATGAAAAACCAGACAAACCTTTCTTGCACATGAAAACAGCTAACTGAAAGGTCTCAGCTAAAGCTAACACAAGAGAGAAAAGAAACCAGTGAGCCTACACAAGGAAGAAGCAAAACAGGTAAACAAGCCTGCCCTTTTCAGCAGCAGCTACCCAGTAGATTAGGTCAGTTGAACAAAATGACCTGTGCATGAGCTCTTTTGGTAGCAGTTCCATGTTCAGACCAGCTTAATAAGGCTATGAAACTTCAACCTGCATCTTCAAGCTACAGTGAAGCTTAGAACAGCCCTGTTGTCTATGTGACTCTCTCCAGAAGCACATGCCACTCACCCCACCCTCATTTCAAGCTGCAACCACAGGTGACTGTGACATTCCTCAGGGACACTGACATTTTCAACATGGCCAGCACAGGAACACCAGCTCCTGTCCCTCAGTGCTTTTGTGCTCTCCTGCAAACATCAGGAACCATTACAGAAATGCCTCAAATATTTGCCCAGTAGGGCACGTAGCTCACACCTCTAGTACTGCTTACTTTAAAAGACATTATTTTATACTGCTAAGAGATGGCTCCAGCTCACAACCATCACACTCTGAACTCGGCTGACTGACACACAACAATTAAACCATGATCATGCTCACTCAAAGAGGTATGTGCTCTTCAGCTTCCACCTGTCATCATGTAGTACTATGAAATTCCTATTTCTGAAGGGCACCACCACGCTTGAGAAGCAACACAACAAGTTGTTTTTAGTACAGTCCTCCTACCATAAATGTCAAACATCAGCAATCCTGTGCAGACACAAGGATAAAACAGCAATGAATGCTGCTGGCACTGAAGGTAGCTGATTTTTGTACTATGTAGATTTGACTGGTTGCCTGCCATTACTGGAGAAATTATGGAAACAGGCAATGCTTTTCCTTTAGAGTTCTCTCCTTCTGATTCTATAGTAAAGGAAATACTACTTTGTAAGCCAAGTTCATTAGCAAAAGCACTGCATCCAGCAAGTTAGCGCAAAGAAAAGGTGAATTTCAAACCTAAGCTACTCAATTTCTTCCAAGCCTGTGACTAAACCAAGCTAGAAAAAAAGTCACTTTATGTCAAACGACCCTAACCCGCAGCTCAGAGCCTGCACATCACCCAGCCTGGGATGCTGTAAAACCCTGCCTCTTAAGCCTCTCAACAGAAACTTGGAGCTGCATGCCAAACACCTTTTCCTTTTATGCAGGTGTGATTTCCAGTTTGTACATCAAATTCAGCCCCCCACCCCACTCTCTCTCTCCCAAACAGCTCAAAATTGAAGAAATTAAGAAAAAGAATATGTTTAAAAGGAAATTCATAACTCTGGTTTTAATGACCACCACCATCACACTGAGGACAGGTGAGCAGTTGGCAATACAGTTCATTCCTGAAAAAGTGTGTGTGAAAATGTAACCCTCTTTTCATACAATCCATTTACTTCCTTAATCAAATCTTTCCAAAATTTCCTTGTTTTAATAAAATCTTTCCACAGGATTTATCAAGCAATGAAAAACAAGACCTTGTGATGTTTAAACGTAATTCACACACAATTACCAGTCAGAAAGAACAAAAGAAAAAAGTACCACAATAATGCATGAATTGCTGTATCATTAGTAAATCAATACAACTATACAGAATACAAATCTAAAAAAAAAATCCAGCATACATAAGAAAAAGAGAATGTCAGTTTTGTTTTGTTATATTTGGTGAGTCATCAAAAGCAGAAATGAAAGTCTGTGCCCTTCAAACATATTGTCTTTCTGGTGTTTAATTTTTTAGCACAATACACTACAATTCATTGGGCAAGCTCTTTGGTTTCAAGCACCCTTTTGCCTTGTTCTTCTGTTAATTACTGCCACGTATATTGAATTCTTGTTAGTCTGCCAAATGCAATAATTTTAGAATGGCACACTTCATACATGAAAGCACTGCAAAAGCCCATAATGTCAGCTCTGGGTTTTCTTTTCTTAAAAAAATCATACAGATACTTCTGGGTTTTACCTGATGTCTATTTCACTAAGATTTTCCTTTACAGTCATTCTAATACCAAAGCACTAAAATAATAAAACAAATCTCCATGGTAACACAATCTTGTTAGCATAGTCTCAATGTAGAAAATAGAGAAAAAACCAATTATTAATCTCCAAACTGTACATATCTCTCTAATGGGTCTTTCCCAAGAGAGAAATGGTAATTTATAGCATTTTCTAAAGAAAAGCACTAAAGAAAAGTAGAGAAATTTGTGAATTTTACATATAATCGAGTAATATACTATGCAAACCTCATGCTTATTTCTGCTATTTTGTAAGTTCTAACCTTATCCATTGTAAGGTTTTATTGTAACTATTTTCCCCCATCACATTAGTGACCATCCTTTATTAAACAATTCTGTCACATGTTCAGTATCCTACCTGCACTTTAGCTATAGTGCCCTCTCAAAGCTGGCCTAAAAATTTAGGCACACTTCTCTGGATCAAGCAAGTTGCCCACTGATTTTGAAAAGCTGAACACAAGGTGCTGATTGTTGCTATTTGGAATTATTGCAGTTCACAGCCAGAATGTATTAACTCTGCTACTGTCTTGAGTCACTTCCTTCCTTCCCTACTCCTTGCAAAAGATACATTAAGCTATGAACTCAAACTGGGACAGAGCTGATGTTTTACCTTTACTGAAATGCAAAACTATTATTTTTGGTTTGTTCAGAGTTGACTCTCTGGGTAATGCCAGTTTTATTCAGGAAAGTGTAGCTGAGCAGTACAAAGGAAGGACAGTGGCCTTGCCTCTCCTCCATGCTGCACACATCAGGCTGAGGAGCCCAGAAAGGAAGGAGAAAAAACCAACAGAGCACCCTTCCCTAAGAGCAATCAAGCAATCAGTTGTAAAATCTGATCTAGGCAGTGAAGCACAGGCAGCAAAGTGCCTCCAGCATGGCCATGGAGATGGATTGGAGAAGGAGAGAACACGCCTTGCCTGCAGCACTGAGCGACAAAACCAGGCTGCCTCCCAAGGGAGCCATAAGGGGTGAGAAAACCGACACAACCCAGAATTTCTGATGGCTGGAAGCAGAGAGGATTGATGGGAAAGGATCCATGCTGTACTGTAGGCAGGGCTGATTTCTTATTCCTCTATTTACAAAGTCATTTTAATTTAAAAGTCTAATAAAACCCATCTTAAAGATTAGGACCTTTTTTTGTATATAATTTTTGGCATGCTGGCATTAAGGAATAGATTGGAAACTCACATGTTAAAGCTCCAGCTAATTCGGAGTCTCATCAAAAGCACATAAAACCTTAAGTTTGCTAGTGTAAAATCATAGTGAAAATGAACCAAACATGCTTATTACTATACAAATTACTGAATATTAGCAAATAAATATATTAAAGTGAAGAAGAAATTAAGTGTCTTGCTTACTTGTGGTAAATGTACAACAGATTTTTGCTTGCCTGTTAATGTACTACCAAACTTTCTCAACCTACGGCATAGCAAAAACAAAGGATCATGAAACCAGACCCTCAAAAAAAAATTTCTTGAAGTAAAGTGCATCAAGAAGAGGCTTTTTCATTTTACAAGCTCACAAAACAGCTGAACAACTAAATTTATATTTATTTATTCTACTACATAAAATTCAGGAATCTCACTCTGGATATCTCTAAACTTTAGGTTAAGAAACTATAAATATGTTTCAAAACCTGCTACTAGCCTAGCTGCATAATACTCAAGGTCATTTGCACTGAAGTTAATAAAACCTTTGGTTTGGTGTTAAAAGATAAATTTAGAAGTAAATTTTGCCTAAGGTTCATTGTCAGGATTTAAAACTACAGGTCAATGTTTAATTAAGCAATTAAAAACCTCTGAATAGAAAAATAAGAACTAAGCTCTTTAAAGTCCACACCTATAATCAGGGGGGGAAAAAATGCCACAATTACTTTTCTTATCTTTGATGATAAAAATATTCTCACATAATCTCAATGAATATTTTTTTCCACAAAAACTCTTAGCTATCTATGGATCAAAATTAGAAGAAAATTATGGAAAACACTGATTTCAAATTTCCATCTCTGGGCTTGATGATCCTTCCAACTTCTTTAACACATTACAGTCTGGTATTTTAGCCCATCCAACATAACTGCTGGTCTGCAGCTGTGATAGTACAAATCACATTGTCATATAACACTTGAGACTGCTTTTTTCATTTGGAGTTTTGGGGGTTTTTTCCTTGTTTTAATCAATAGTATCTATTGTGGCCACAGAAATCATCACGAGTCCTCAAACCTCTTCAACAAAAATTCTGAAGGGGCCCTCCACTCTGGACACCCACCCAGTTCCTTTGCCAGGCAGATCCAAGTGTTGCTTAGCTCTGTACAGGCAGGGCAGAAGCACAAGCCACAGCACAGACATTTGGACTAGAAGTATTATGCTGCTGTCACTACAGAAAAAATATTTCCTTTTCTTCATTTACCTATTTGTCCATATTTCATTAAAGGCAGTTTCATAAGTCAACCAGATTAGAAAAGCCTAAAAGGCCTGCATATTATCTACTCTTCTCTACAAGCATAACAACTTCCTGTGACATCAGACAAGCCTTCAAACCTTGCAAGCTGCCACTTAACCACAAAGTGATTGTGTGGCTCCAGCACTTACACTCACTTAAAGCACTTCATCACTATACTTGAAGTGGTCATCAAGACACCCACTGTCACCTTGCAAAGACAAACACAATATCACATATTCTAATTTACATTTTCTAAGCCTAAAGCTTGATAAATAGGAGACCCAAGCCAACAGTCAAGGTACAGTCAGCACAGAAGCTCTTGGCTCAAGGGCTATGATTGAATTTAACAAAAGCCTACAACATTAGCTACTTTTACAGACAAATAAGCTGTTACTTACAAAAGGACTTCAGTTGTATACTGCAAAATATTTTTACAAAAAGTCTTTGGAAAAGTATTAACAGGTAAATGGACAAAAAATACCCCATGAACAATGACTTTTTTGTGCTTAATATATCCAAGGCAGCAGTCTCTAAATCTCATCGAACATGCAATTAGGCTAGAAATTAATTACTGTGGAAAAGATGGCAGGAGTTTGAACCACTTTGGGTCCACACTAGTTATTACAATGGAGAATGTTGTTTACTGGATGACACCAGATTTTTGACCCATTCCATAACTTCCACTGAATACCAGGTTACGTTTTTAAAGATTTAGCAGGGAGAGAAACGGACGAGGTTTTTATTTTCTCTCAGTATTTTTGACAAAGGAAGAATAAGGAGAAAGAGCAGCCGTTTCAAGAAGCCATGAGTGCAATAGAGTAAGGAATGTTTAAAAAAGCTTGCTCTTGGAAGTTACAGACTCATTTTTACTACCTGGGAGACATCAATATGTTTTTACTAACTTACAAGACTAACTTACAAAGCCTTAGCTAGGACCCACGTTAGAGTACATACTCAACATTACACAGAAGAAAACGGAACTTCATTTGACAAGACACACTATAAACAATTCAAGGCAGAAAACTGATGGAGAAGAATTCAATGACTCTGTTGCAAGCAAAACAACACAATGTTAGTTTTACAATGCTCCTTTTTCTAAACTTACCAACTCTGCACCAGCCCAACGGAAGGCCTGTTCAGCAGATTATCAGGCAGCAAATTGACCTCCCTCATGGTGTTTGCCAGGCGCACTGGAAGCTCCTTCCGCAGGAACATGTACGAAGTCTTCTCGCAGGCATTGTCACGACCTGTCAGGAGCAAGGAAAACCAGATGCCCGTTGCAGCAGATCAAATCTTACACTTCCTAATATCAGGACCCAAATACTAGCTTTTATCCATACAACTTTTATACTAAAATGAGCTTTCAGAAAGTAAATGTTGCACATACGAGAGAGGGTAAGGAGTGAAAATAAAAGGACAAAACAATGACAACAGTTTGCTGGCGTTTCATGTCACAAATTCTTCAACCTTTAGTGCTTTAACATTTGAGCAGCACCTGGTAAGACCAGCACAGGCCATCATCCCTCCTAGGACTGGCCTATAAGATTCTCACTAGAGACCCAGAAGGGAAGTCCAGTGCTTATCACCACATTTTCTTTTGGAAAGGTCGCAGCTAAGATTAACTTTCACTTTTAAAACACATTTTTATCTAGGCTAGTATTTTGAAAACAGAACATTAAAAAACCCCCAACCATACAGTCAGAAAGCAAATGGATCCAGCAAAATAACAATACCTTCCTGCAGACCTAATGGTAATAGCACTCTCTGAAGCCATTCTTTACAAATTGGAAGACTGACATGAGTAAGAGCCATCTTAAGCTGAGGTAGTTACTAAGGATACCTATAAAACTTTATCTACAAATATTTAAAAGCACAAGAAATTAAGCCACTTGCCTAATTCATTTAGATGGAAGATCAGACTTAACACAGTTTTTTGTATTTTGCATCAATTTAACAAGTGGGGAAAGTCCCATCATAACTAATTTCTAAAGAATCCAGGTAAACTAAATGCTTTTAAAAGTCCATGTTTAACTTGCAATGAACAGCCAGGATTCTGCTTTCATCTAGAACGACAGCAAAGGTCTTTTGTGATAATAACCAGCTCAACTACCTGCAAAATTTCTGAGTGAAGGCATAATGTAACAGCTATAAATTATGTTCAAGCAAACCAGAAAGTGTTAAAAGCACTGCTGGGCACATAATCACTGAGCTTTGCAATTTGCCAGATTCAAGTACAATGCAACCAGCACAATCAAGGAGATACTTTTTAAGATAGTCCCATTATAATCACAGTTTTCACCTTCTTTGCATAGGTAACATGCATTGATGGACTAGTTCCCAAACCCTAACATTAGCTTGGGGAGTATGCAGGAAGGATTGGGATTTCCCTTTTTTTTTCTTGCTCATTTAGGTATCGTCAGTCTGGGGCTCATTAAATTTTGATAGTGCCACCAATTCCATTATAGTTCTTCCAGTAAACATTTGGACCTATTGCTCACATTTTCACATCCCAATTACAAATACACACATCCTGTCAAAATTAGACAAAGGAAACAAGACATATATTGTTTTCTGTGAAGCACAGTAATGATTTCAGAGTTCATTCCTTCAAGTAAATCAGACACCAATTCACCTACAACAGAGGCCAGACACTTGTTTGTTCACAAGTCACTATATACAGCAGGTCCTTAAATACTGAGACTGGACAGCAGGAAAGACTGTGACTCAGCTCAGCCCATACTTTCTGAGCTGGAAACCCCTCAGAACAAAGACAGCAACTGCTTTGTCCCAAGAGTTACTGAGAGCAAGTGCAGTGATTCTCTAGGCAATAAAAAGCAAAAGGAATGAAAGACAGCCCATAAAGAAAATTAGAAAATTTTGAACAAGAACCCACAGCTCATGGGTTTGTGCAAGGCATACAAGAGCTGCTACAGGCAAGCAGGACTGGCTGAAGAGACCCATGTCCTGTCCTCCCACAGGCAAGAGCACATCTCCATTCAACCTACCTCGCCCCAGCAGCTCTAAGCCATCTCTCTTTAAGGAGCTGCCTCGCCCTGTTGCACAGTTTCAGTTTAGGCACAGAGCCCTTTGGGTTCCCTTTGCATGTTCAGTGCAGGAAGAGGAAAGGATGCTCTGGTTGATGCCAGCTTACAAGCTTCCTCCAGCGTTAAGTTCAGCTCATGTGTTTGGTCTGGGGCACGTGGCTCTTGTATCAGCTCCTCAGCTGCAGCCAGTTTACCTGCGAGCCTCCACAGAGCTGCTTCAGCACTCAGCATCGGGTCAGACACCTGCCTGCCAGGCAGCACACTCATGGCAAGGGAGAATGGCTGGCCACCAGGAGCAGCAGTAACTGGACACCCTCCAGCTTTCAAAGCAAAAGCAAACTGTGTCCTAGCACTGCTCCTTGGCTGCTGTTCCTCACAGCAACACCTGTACAACCACTTCCATCAAAAGAAGGGAAATCAGACTAAGTAAAAAAATCCCTTAGTCTGTGTCTTGTATTTTCTTAATATAACTTATTATAAATTTTATCACAGTTGCATGCATGATAAAGTAATTCTATATTCTAAATATATTTCCAGAAATATAAAGATATATTCTAATAAGCTGCAGTGAGACTTCTGCATGTTTAGCCTACAGTCAGTTTGATTTTTTTTTTCAAAGGCTTTAATTTTGATCTAGTCATTCCACCTATTTTTCCAAATATACAGCAATCTTTCTTGATTTTGTTCTGACTCCAGCTGGGTCAATACACATTGCCAGCATCGGGAATTTGTCCTAAACAGCACAGGCTAAAGCCAGTCTAAATCTATTTGTTTCAGTTCAAACGAATTTGAAATCATTGTCTCGGGTTAAAATGCAAGTTAAATTTGTGAATAATCCCTCCTTGATTTACACTGCAACTCTCAATGAGTTTCTCAAGAACACAAATATTTGAAACAATGACCTGCTTACCTTTGTATGAATTCAAATGGAAGAAAGAAAAGTCCTCCCATGCCCTAGTGGAAACTACACTGCACTAGGCATCAAGGGCTGTATTTAGCTTTTTTTCCAAAAATTTTAACTCTTTAAAAGTATGCTTTTAACAAACTGAAAATGGAAATACTAGCACACTCAAAGTGAAACACTTCTTATCCACAAAGCCAAGAAGCAAGTAAAATAAGGCATCTCATGATGTATAGGGTTCAAAATTTTGCTCACACTAGCACCATTTGTTTACCACTGTCTGTAAAACAGCAATACCTGCTTGCTGTTTGAATTGAACAATAATTCAGTTTTGTGGCTTTAAGGGGAATAATTGTGGAGACCAAATTCTTAAGTCAGGCATTGAAATTCTTTCAACAAGAATCACATTAAAGCAACAAAAAGAACAAACCAGACAGGATACAACCTCTTTGTTACAGGTCTGCTCTTCTGCAGGGAACAAAGTGATCCCGTGCTATTCTTCCTGGTAGAAAATAACCCTATAAAGTAATTAGGTTTTCTAAGGGATTAGGTGTTAATTCAGGGTCAAGAGGCTAGATTATCTTCAGATTTTTACTCTTAACGAAGTTACACTTTCAGGCTGATTAAAAAACTCTAAGATCATACCTACAGTGCCACAACTTAACCCAGAATTTGATCCAACAGGATAAAGGAAAAGCACACATAAAATATCCCACTCTACTGGTAAATTACACAAATTTTTGAGCATCTTCTAAAAGCACAGACAGATGCAACAGAAATCAAGATAACAATAAAAGAGTCTGTGACACAGGAATGAGTGAATCCGATGGATTTACCTAAAGAGAAATAAATAAAGAACACAGCAATGCTCTCCAAGGTCTCACAGCTCACTACAGAGGAGGCAGCAGTAACCTTGTCCACCAATAACCAAACAAGCATTTGCTCAAACTGCAAAAGATTAAACTCTTAATTTGCAGAAACTTCTTGATGGTAAACACTGTAAAAGAGGCCAACCTGATCTGATTTAGGCATGCCTTTTACTAGTGAAGGTAGACATCTGCCCAAAATTACACTAAGCTAGTTGATTCAGTCTGTGAAATGAGATTAGACTGAACAAGGCCTAACAGTCTTTGTAGCCTTAATTCTCTCATTACCCAGGGGGAGGAGAGGGATTGCCTCATATTTTGTTAACCACTTGCAAAGAGAAAGCAGTGCAAATTTGCACAGGGAAACAAGTAAAAAGTGGAAGCAAGTCGGAGTTTGCAAAAACACAGCATAGACTGCATAAATTAAGTTATCCAATAATAGCTACTTTGACAGAAAAATAACAATAAAAAGCAAGATATCTGTGAAGGAACTAATCCTCAAGTTATTACTATTGCATGCATAGTGAGCACAAAAACTGAAAGAAAGGTCAGGTGTCACCATGGGTTTAAAAAAGGAATTGTTTAATAAATGTTCTACCACCTTCAATCTTCTGAACAATCTTACCTGTCTGGGCTCACCAGTTACCCTATATAAAAGCCACACAGAAAAGCGTATTTGTGGCCTCCTCTCTGCCAATTTCAAACCTTCAGCTCAAAACTAGCAGCAAAGAAAAACTCTAACGCCAATCTTGAGACTCTCTTGTTTCAAAACAAGTCAATGCAATGGACTGACAACAGACACAGCCTTCAACATAGTAAAAAAAAAAGAAAATATGTGAGAAATAAAGATCTCAGCAGCAATCTCCTGGACTTTACATCAAACTAAGTGAAGAATATTCTATAGACAACCTTCAGTGTAGCAGCCTTAGACAGGACAGACACAGTTTGTATAAAATCTGTGGGAGCAGTACCTGTACAAACACTGCTGCATTTGGAATTCACAAGAGTGAATGCTGGTGGATTTGCTTATGCAGTGAAATACGATACCCCTGAAGAATGATGTGACTGCCACAGCAGAGGTTGAAGTTGAAAATATAAGTAAACTTACACATTAAAATTTAAAAAGAAGTTCACCCAGAAGATTACATTAAATTAGATCAATTTTTCTAGACATGAGAAAGTGTTACATGTTTCCACCAAAAATGAATCGTGCCATTTATTCAATTGGACAGGTATCAAAGGGAGAAAAAACTTAGGAAAAACATATCAATAAAACATGACCCAGCACCTTTGAGGTAGCACAGGTCACAAGAGCAGACTTGAATGCATTAGAACTTCTAAATGTAATGCCATCAGAAGGGAAAAGATTAGAAGGGAAATGTTTCAGGGTTATAAATCAATGCTATCACTTTCCATTCAAAGGAAACGCAGGAAATAGAGTTCTACTCTGTTTTCTCTGGATTCCACTTCTCTAATGTTTACTCATCTCTTCTGTTTCTCACTTTTACTTTTCACTCCACAGTGCTAAGAACTGGAAAACAAATTAGACAACTCTTGCAAAGCTTCACTTAGACAAAACTTTTGTTCTGGTTCCTGCGACAGGAGGCACAAACAATGCAGAGACTTTTCACACACATGCAGCAGGCCCTGATCCAATTCTGGCAAACTCTACAAAGTGCCACAGCAATACTGGACTGTCCAAGATTCACTTCACAAAAGGATTAGTTCCATAGAGAAGGTTCTACACAAACCTCATTTTGCTGCAGAAGAGGGCAGAAATACAGAATGAGACCATGAACTCTGATTCAGCTGCCAGATTCCCACATTGGTGAATACCCATTTGAGAACAGACTCCAGCAACACTCCTTCACAATGATGGTCAAAGCCAACCAGTTCAAAAACCTGACAGAATTGCCACATCCCCACGTTGTCACTGGACTGCCAAGGTCACATCACAAAAGCATCAATAGTTTCTGAATATTAACTCATCTGCCAGAGGAAGCAAGAAAAGAAGAAACAAAGTGTTCTTTTCAGTCTCTGCACTGCAGGCAGAGCTCTAGTTCTCTCCATTAACTATCTACTGAACAGCAGAGACACACTGTACTGCTTTAAGACTCAAAAGCAAAGTCCCACCTGTGGTATACCAGAGACAAGGGACTTCATCCAGAACCCATAAAAACAAGATCAGAAACTACTACTGTTGCTTTTAGATAGGGCAAAATAAAGGAAGAAACACAGGAAAGCAGGAGTGATCAACCATATCTACTATCTTCTCTTGAGCTTCCATAATATTTCATAGGCAAACAAAAAGTGAAGCAGAAGGATGAATAAATCTTCAAAAGAATATGCAAAAAGATCAGTGCATCAGAGCAGACTGAGCAAAAGCTGAAATTAATAACTTGCTGCTGAAGGCAGAAAACAGAACTTAAGAAGAATAGTTTAATTTCAATGATTATACACCATTTCAGGAACATGGGCTATTAATTAGAAGACAAGCTATGCTTGCATAGTCCCAATAAATGTGGCTACAAAACAAAACCCAGCAAAACAAGTCTGAGTTTAAAATCATTCTTATTCCCCAAAGCAAATGATTGTATTTTCAGCATACTCTCTAGATATTTACCTCACCAAGCACTAAAAAGAGCGATGCCACAAAAAGTATACAGGGTTTGTTTGCCTGCTACCAGCCAGGGCTTTGTAAAACCCAATGAAGATGATGAAGCAAGAGGAAAAGGAACACTCAGAATATAATAGGAGATGTTGACTCTTGTTGACCCTCACTCTTTACCACAGACTGCATCTAAGAAATCTCTATTTTGAAACTGGACCTACCACGCTGTGCTACAGAATAGCAACCACAGCCTGCACAGGTAGCCTGCAGACAGGATCTGAAATGTAAGGATCCAAACCACCCTACCTCAGGTATTCAGGCTGGTTTGAGACATCTTTAGGATTAAGCTTTAGCCCAAGTTCTTTACTGCTCTCTAAGGCTACTTCCACCAACCTTGCAATTTTTTCATGCAAGTCCTGTTTTAAGGGCACACTTCCACTTGGCACATTAAGAGATTGGTTCTACGTCAGAACAGAAACCAGAGAAATTCCAAAGTTTCAAAAAATGAAACTTGAAGAATTAAAAACAACCAATATTTTTTTAGATCTTACTGAAATATAATAAACATTATTATAACTTCACTTTCACGAAGTCAGTTATGTTCTGTCAAACAACTACTTCCAGAAAACCAGCCTAAAGCCAGAGGAACTGAAGTCTGCAAGGAATCTTCCCCAAATACTTGTTTCTCTTCTTCAGCCCAGCTCCCATGACCAGCTGGGCCTTTTCAGCCTAGATGAAAGCACACTGACAGGGGTTTATGCTCATACATGGTTTATGTTCACAGATGAGAACTCAGTTCTTACCACTGCATGGCCATTGATCTGCACTCTGTGCCATTCACTGCTAAGTGCAATCCACACTGGGAAGCTCACATGTTATTTAGTTTCCCAGTAAATTTTCCAACAGTAACATGACACAGCATATGGATAAAACAAGGGCTGAAGTACTGAAACAGTTGAGTTTAATAAACCATTTTCAATTCATGCAATTCAAATACCACATTCAAGAACTCTTTGCAGGGCAACTGCAATGCTCACTTTCTGCTCCAAAAGAAAATATCAGCACAGCATTCACTCAGGAGAATACATGAGCCTATATCCTGTTGTCTGAATGACCAGACCAAGTCCCATTCATAATCAAGGTCTAGCCTTTCGAACTTAGGAAGGTAAAAAATAAATACAACTACTTTTGAATTTGTATACAGAAAAAAACACTTATCTCCATTTATTTCCAAAACCCCTGAGAATAAGCTGGTTTATGTCTTATGTGTATTAATTACTATGCCCATGTTAAGGTACACTGGCATGGAGAAAAAGTTCATGTTTTCATAGAAACACAGGTAAAGCAAAATGTCAGCTAGCTGTCCTTAGCACAGCAGGACAGCTCAACATGGAGTGAATCACTACACTTACTATCATATTAGCAATACACTAATTCAATAATAAATAATAATAACAATAATATATAACTTGTCAACTCCAGTAAGCCTGTTTCAAGTAAATGGTGCTCTGTATGAAACTGACTGTGCTGGAAAGCAGCTTAACTTTGTGCTGATCTGGAACAGATCAACAGGAGGAATTAACAGATGCACAATACCCTGCAATCATTAATTTTAACTCCTACAGCCACAGCCTTCCTGTCACAGGAAAGACCCAAGTAAAGACATGTCTGTCCCTTTCAAGAGGACTGGATTATCAGATAACCATTTGTTAAAGCTGTAAACCAGCACTGTGTACTGTTAAACAGAACAACCTAAATTAAAATAAATTTTTTGAATTTTTAAAATAGGCTTCCCTGATCTAAAACCAACTCTTAGCTGCGTACCACTCAGTCTAACAAAATAACTTTTTGAGTATTTTAATGCATTTTCCAAGAGATAACACAGTAATCAAAAGCATCTATAAAGTCTAATGCAGAGGCACTCAATCAGTTACCCACAGGCTGTGTAATTGTTAGACATACAGACCCAAGGCTGTCTTTCCTTTAAGCAATTTGGGAGTAGGCTGAAAGTCAGGCGAATCATTTCAGCAGCAAAGCTCAGTCTCACCATTATCACAGGCACTGCCCACAGAAAACGACAGGCCAAGAGCCAAAACGTCCAGGAGAAACCAGGGCCCTGATCAGGTTCTTGATCTTAGAACGGTCTGTGCAGCCAGACTCCTTCCCTAGGCAGGCACAAGGGGCTTCCAAACCAGACAGACGAAACCGGAAGAGCGCGGCCCTGCAGGCGCACAGCGCCTCTTCCCCAGCGCCGAGGCCTCAGCAGGAGCAGCCCCGCGCAGCACAGAGGCGCGCAGCAGCCCCGCCTCCCTGCCAAGGGGCCCTGCGCCTTCCCGACAGGAGAGCCTGGACAAAACAAAGCTGCGCTCTGCTCTCCAGAGAGGCAACATTTTAAAACAAATTTCAAACCTTTTTATTTTGATATGTAGATGAGGCTTCAAGTACCAAGCCAAGGAAACCTTGTTCCCTTTCTGATGCTCTGATCAGCTTCTGTTAAAACAAACTGACCAGAAGAGACTGAGTTGTATTTCTTGGGTCTGATAATCACCTTTTTCCCCCATAAGAGGTAAAAATCTATTTCACATTGAAGATTATAATTAGACTTCCAATTTTTCAACGTTCTCCCTAAGCTCTCATGACTTTGACAACTTCCTTCCTAACCTTTATGAAAAACTTCCATAATTCTCTCTAACCATTCCAGAAAAATACAAATCCCTGCTTTGTCCTCTAGCTCCTGACAACCTGCCAAAGAAAAGGCTATTCCAAATCCCTGGCAAAAATAAAATTAACATTTAGGAGCAAAGACTCACACAGTTAAAACCAATTACATAAAAATACTGTCAATACCACATGATTCAGTTTCCCTTAAGTCTCACTGAAATGAAATGTATTAGACTGTTAAACATCTCATTTCAAAATACATTTGATAATTAACAAACCACATTACAAAAAAGATTAGAGGATTCCTCTATGTCATTGCTAGTTATCAGAGTTTGACAGTATTTTTGCAGTCTATAAAAATCTTTCAGAAAAGCATAAATCAAACAAGTAGCAATTAAAATGTGAATTATTTTTAGCAAAAAAATGTTGCCTCTCTCTGTTCAGTCTTAAACCTAATTTTGAAAAACACTAATTGTAATTTGCACAAGCCTACTATTTTAATGAATTAAGCCAGTGAAAATATTTATAATACTGTGTCACTTTTTACATTGACCGCAAACTAACAGAAAATAATAGAACAAAGAAATGTGAGAGAATGTCACATTTGCATAGAAAGGCTTAAAGGAAACAAGAGCCAATAAAATAGCCTCTTATAACACACAAAGCATCAGAAAAAGGAGAACTACACCTCAAGAGTCACAGTTCAGTGCTCTAATTCATCCTTTCAACATATTTCCAAAAAGAAAAAATTACATTTAACTCACTCCAGAAAAACACAAAACCCCAAAGCCTGTAAAACATTTCAGCAGCTTTGAGAAAGAGATGACTTTTTAAAAAGGTCATTATATTAAGCATAACCAGCAACAAGAAAAGCTGTTCTAATACAGTAAGTGTGGAATTAGATAAAACAGTTCCTAAATCTATGCCTGTTTATTATTCCCGTCGGTGTGGGGGCCCCTCAGCTCGCAGGGGCCCGAGGAGGCTGAGCCACCCCAGAAGTATCTCCTCAGAGACGACTCCTTGGGGGGTCAAGGCACTCCCTCAGCGGGCAGAGAGTGTCTCAGCGTCTCAGCAGAAGGGCAGAGCAGCTCCTTAAAGTGATTTCAGCTATTGAGTGATTCCAGCTCTGGCTCTTGCCCTCTGTGAGATCGCGTCTCCTTCGGCCAGCCCGGGAAGAGAGAGAGAGAGGGGTCCCGTCTGGCGGTTCCGCAG